>RPOG01003561.1:0-60893 GCA_008086565.1 Thalassoma bifasciatum | reverse complement strand
TATTTTTTTATTTTTATCTCTTGGAAGGGCACCATAGAGGACACTCTTTACATGAAACTCAGGGGCATTTTTTACCTTTGGAAGGGCACCCATTTGACACATTTTGTATCCACTCTACTGGAAGTGCACCCATGAGGCATTTTACCACGTTTTATCCAGTGGACGGTCACAAAGAGCAGTTTGAATCAGTGTTTGAAAAAGGGACGCTTTGTCTTCAGGGACAACTTTTTATTTCCCCATGATAAAAAAAGAGACTTGGATGGTAAAAGTATCAAATAAATGCAAAAATTTACACCCCACTTTGCCTCCACCCATCTGTCTCCATCCTTCACTTCCTCACAACAACTCCACCTTGAAGATGACAGTGAATATGAAGCTCATTAGATGAAAATATAGAGATCCTGGTTCTTACAGCTGACAGATGTTGCTGTCCTGAGGCTCCTAATGAAGACAACAGAACGATCCATCTCCAGTTGTTGCATCCTCTCATTCAGAAGTCTGTACAAAGAGCTGCAACTTGTCACAAGCAGGAGCACACAGGGTGATTACAGAACATGATTAAGGTTCATATTTTATTTGGTTTTCTTGGATTCTGTGTATGAAATGTTTGGTACTCAGCGTGGAAGTGAATTAAGAGAAGATACAT
Source organism: Thalassoma bifasciatum (assembly GCA_008086565.1). Lineage (NCBI taxonomy): Eukaryota > Metazoa > Chordata > Actinopteri > Labriformes > Labridae > Thalassoma > Thalassoma bifasciatum. The sequence continues at coordinate 60,247 of RPOG01003561.1, read as the reverse complement.
AAAACAGAAGAGATAAGAAAAGGAAGATAAAGCGGGTAAAGTGATATTATAGCTTATTGTTTGTATGATTCTCCTTGTTGTTGTTGGGTGTACTGTTCACATTTTGTCCAGAGTTGTTTACATATGAGTTTTAATAAGAGCCCCATCTGATAAGAAATTATGCACGGTGACTTGATCCAATGCAACATAAATTGTTTACTGCATAAAAGACGGACTTCATGAAGCTCTATGAAACATAATAGTTTGAAGTTTTGGGAGAAAAAAAATGACTTCCTGAAAAAGTTAGAGAAAGATGAGGAAACTGATAACACTCTCACAACTGTGGGGTAAATAAAAAGTCACAACTGGAGAATTGAACACCATCATAGCACTGAGCCTGTAATGAATATGTGATAGTTGATAAGTTGATGAACAGCAAACTTAATTGTGTATGAACAGTCATACTTTACTGAGCCTTGTGGCCTGAAACCATAAAAAACTTGCTTTATGAGTAAGACATTGTCTGCAATTTAGCACAAAGACTGGAAAGTAGATAATAGTTGACCTGCTTTGTTTCAAATGAAAAAAAGAGAAAAAAAATGTATTGTAGTTTGCTAACTCACGATGAACATGTTTTGCTTATATCCAAAGTTGCATTCAGTCTGTGAAGTAGCCCAACAATCAGCATCTCAAAAGTGAGATATTCAGCCTGGTAAAAGCTCAGACGTGATTAATATTGACCTTATTTGAAGAGGAATAGGATGCCATGAACAGTGAATCATCAAAAGTAACTTTATCCAACTACTTTTATTAGAAGACATCACTCCACCTCAAGTTCTAACCCTTTGTTTTAAATTGACTCTAAGATTTCACAGATCAATTTTAAATCAGATTTAGGTCTGACTTTAAGCCATAGTACATAAAAAGAGTTGTTGACATTTTAAGAGTGTCGTAGTGGAGGCTCCAGTTAAAGGTGACTGAGCTTTTGCCTCTCATCTTTTGAAAAAATGAGCCTCACAGAATCAGGAGTAAATTTTAAAACACATTTTCAAATCCTTCTCTATCCTTTTCTTATTTAAAGCCTGGTAAAAAAAAAAAAAAGCATGAGCAATTGTTTTTAAAAAGCAGATTTTGTTTCAGGTGAATTTCATGAGTGCAAGATTTGAAATAAAGACAAGGTAAAAAAAAAATATTAGATAATACATAATTTATGAAATGTAATCAATTCATTGAAAAATAGTTTCTTACAGAGTCAAAATCAGACGCTCATCAGCAGCTCAACAAATAAACAAAAACAAAAAATCTTTTGAAGAAGCATTGGTGCACAAGCGGCAAACCAGCTGGTCATAGTATTTTACTTTTATCAAATCTAATATTTTTAGATTCTACCCACTGCTTCATATGATTCATTTGCTTTGATTTGTTTATTTAGGCTCTTTACTTGATCTGTTACTTTTATCATGTTCATTCTTTAAATGTCCCTAGTATTTTGCTTTATATTGATATTGGATTTTATTCATTTTTTCCCATTTTTAACCCTGTGAGTATCAAACTTAGAAAAAAAATTGCTAATTGTGTGAGTTTGTGGCCTAATGGACAGATTTGTAAACTCATTTACCATCAAACAGTATTACAGGCTTAAATAATGGGACCCAGTGGCTATGTAAATATGTTTTTTGGATACCTTAATATCTGGAATCCGATGTTGTAATATTAAAATATTGATACAAATATATGTATATGTAATATTAAAAACGATAAAAGCATGATAATACATAATTATGGTGTTTTCATCTCTCCTTTTGTTTCATATCACTTTTGATCCTCATGGTGTCAGTTTACACTTTGGATTTTTAAAGATACTGCATTAAAAAAAAAAAAAAAAAATCAAGTTCATTTTTTCCCAGCTTTATAATCAGTAATTGTTTGATAGATCCAGTACTGTCATACCACATTTGTCTCCAAAAGTGTTCACAAAGAATAGCCTTTTTGTGAAATGATTGTGTTGACAGTCCAAACATCTTTCAGTTGTTCACTGTTGCATGAGTTTGGTGTATCATACTCTTCTGACCGGGAAACGTCCTCTGATAATGACAGCCTTTTGATGAGAGCACTGTGGTTATAGAAAGACTATAGCAATGTGGTCAATGTGAAAGAATGTTTCATGGATATGATGTGCTGCCTGATTCGGACCAGGCCGGGGAACAGGGGACGAGGAGACTTTTGAGCAGGGAGGAGAGTGGAAGAGGAGAAAGTGGCAGGGAGAAAAATATGGGAGCTATCAGCACTCACCTCTGCAGAAAAACAGAGCTATGATGAAAGCAAAAAGCAGAGCGGAGGGGAAAGACTGACAGGCACAGACAGACAGAGAGTGAAGGTTAAAATGACAGAGAGACAAGAAGGAGGGGGCTCACAGAGAATGAGGGGGTGAAGTGGACAGCTGTGATGAAACAAGAGACTAAAAAGAGACAGGAACAGACAGGCAGGCCCACATCTCCAGCCATCAAACACATGTGCATTCAGGGGGGCAGCAGTTTACATGACAACAGAGAGACAGAGATAGAAAGGTGCAAACAGAGAAATCAGGATGAGAAATAACAGGACTGTGGTATTAGTTGATTATTGGTTATATGTTATCAGGGGACAAGATTAAAGCAGGAGAACCTGAAAAAAAAGAAAAAAAATGACAATAACTTTCTAATGTTTAAATGCACTTTGACATTTGTCCAACTGTTATTAAAGCAGGTCAGCAAGAGTCAGACTCAGAGTCAAAAATACATTATTACTCCTATGGCTAAATTTAGAGTTACCATATCTCTTTAGTACAATACAAAAGTAGGGAAATAAATGGGATAGAGGTAATAAAATAAGCAATAGTGTAAAGAGTATGTACAAAATAAGCAGTAGTTACCAAAGATAAAGGAATATTTACATTATATACATTGTGATTGTATTAGGATAAACAGTGCACCGTGTTTTGACAAATTTTACAGACTTATTGTGTACTTTACAGGTAAATAAAATTTGGTAGATAAATGTCTCCAGGTAAAAATAAATATCCCCAGTTTAATAGCCCAGTGTCCAATGTCAGATTTAAAAGGAGGAGTGATAGAGTCCAATGGCCACAGGCAGGAATGACCTCCTGTGTTGTTTTGTGGTGCATCATGGGGGAATCAGTCTTGCACTGAAAAAGCTTCTGTAACTGACCAGCACACAATGTAGTGGATGCTGGACTTAACCCAAGATGTTTTACAGCAGTATCCTCCACTCTGATAACTTTACTGCCCTTCCAAATAAGTTTGTTCAGTCTCTCAGCCCACTGCCTCAGCACATTACAGCACACAGGTTACACTGGCCACCACCAGACTCATAAAACATCCTCAGCATCATCCTGCACATGTTCAAGGAGCTCAGCCCCCTCAGGGAATAGAGGCAGCAAGAGCCTTGTTGTACACTCCAAAAACTCAAAATCTTACCAAGTATATTCCTCCAGTTTCTAGTCAAAACATCTAAACACACAGTGACCTAAAGGGGAAAATGTCAGCCAGAAATTGAAACTTTTTTCTCAATGGATCATCTTGAATATCTTGTTAAGTGAAACAGTCTTAAAAATATCTTTATTTATGTAATTTCTCAGTTAAAATAAGCTTTTATTGCATTTCATAAGATTTCAAACTTAGTTATTAGATAAAGATAAAACATCTTGTTTGAAAAAATAGACTCAAACAAATAATTATTTAAATCTGTAGCTCAATTATAAGCTCATTATGATGTATAAAGCTTCTCAATACAAGAAAATATGGCTAAAATTAGTTTCCCACGTATTTTCAAGATTTCCCTTATCTAGTATAGCTTAAATATAATGTTTCATGTAAAGATATCTTAGCAACGGAATTTTCACTTGTTCCATTGACAGATTATTTTGCTTGTTACAAGCAAAACTATCTTGTATAAATCTTTTTTTAAATTAGTCTTAGAGTGTCTCTTTTTCCCCAGTGTATCATCATGTCAAGACAATGGCAGTTGTGTTTACTTTATATTGGAAAGTTGGAAAGTCTAGACAAGAAAAAAATTGTTCAGTTGGCAGATAATTTTGCTTGGTTTGAGTAAAATACCCCCAATTTTTGTGTATTTTTGCAGTTTTTGCAGAGCTCTGTGCATATGCTTCCATCCAGTTTATCATCCAACTACACCCTAAAGTACCTGTAATTACCTATGTTGTCCACACTGACCCCCTGAATGGAAATAAGGGTTAGGGGTGTCTTTTTCCCCCCTGATATCCACCTATATTTCTTCGATCTTCATCAAGTTGAGCAGGATGTGGTTCTGTTCACACCATGTGACAAAGTCACTCACCACTGCCCTGTACTCAGCCTCCTCACCCTTGTTGATCCATCCAACTATAGCGGTGACATCAGAAAACTTCTGATAGTGGCAGGACTTGGTGATGTACAAGGAGATGAAGTCTGTGGAGAAGTGGGAGCTACCAAATATTTTGGCCTTGCTTTAAGACACAGCCATACTTTACCATACCATACCATAAGAACAAAAACAGAAAAATGAATTTAAAAAAAACATGGCCAAACCTAATTTTTGTCTGCTTCTTTTTTGCTTTTAGTTGATGCTTTTACCAGTTAATCATGTTGTGGTCAGGGGGGTTCAATCCCTGCTCCTGCTGTCACATGCTGGAGTGTCCCTCGCCATGACCCTAAACCTCAAATGGCTTCTGATTAAGTTAGGCAACGGGTGGCTGCCTATGAATGTGATTGGCTAATACCAATAGTCCCTTGCTGTAGCAGTTTCTTACATCAGAGCGTGATTAATGTCGATGGGTGGATGTGGCAAGTGCTTTGAGTGGGCAGACAGATGACATAATACAGGTCCATTCACCATGTAATCCAACAATAGGATACACCAGGGGCTTAAATTCAGTCTCAGATTTCCCCAGCATCGAAGGACAGTTATATTTTGCATCAAATATTTATAATATGAGAGTATACTTTAACATACATGCATTTCTTGCAGACCTGACGGCTGATGAGTGAGCTGCAGGTGGAAGAGTGCACCTGTGTTTGAGCGCTTTGGGTCAGAGTTTGTCAGAATGATCTAAAATAATGTGACAGAACCTGCCCTGTCTGAAGCAAACCCCGACCTATGGCCTGTTGTTCCTCACAACACTTTTTGATTTAAAGGGCTGAGCTGACTTACATCTATTCTTACTGGTTCAATTACTAGAGATGTGTAGCTTGTAGAAGTCCACTTCAAAAATAAGACTGAACTAGCTTATTGAATTATGCGAATTTTCTATAAGTCCCTTTCTTTCTCTGCCCTGTAAATAAACTGCTGTCAATTAAAGTGAAGTCTTTGGAGAGTTTGATCTGATTGTAATTAGTTATGCTTGTTTACGATAAGAACTATATCAGAGCATCAACAGGCTATCAAGAAACCACAGGTTGTTGCTGGGGTGTATGTCAGGATCTGTGTCAAGTACAGCTAAGTGATGAAGTATAAATAACACACCATTAAAAAAAGAACAAAGTTTTCTTTGGCCAGTAGTTAAACATGCACAAAACCCTGAAACACAGACAGAATTTAGTTCAGGGGCTTGAAATGAGAGTTGCTTTCTATTACGAGACAGGAAAGGCCTTTGATGTTTCCAGATTATCAAAAGAACGTTCAGCTTTTCAATTGTCGTGTTTGAGGTGACTTGGAAAAAAATGAAAACCTTAGAGATTTTTATTGTGTTTGCGTTTGTCAGACTGTCTGAGAGCGACGTATCAAAGAGTTGTTTTTGTGGAGGACCAAGTGGGGTAGGACAAGCAGTCTGTAATATGTATAGTCTATGCGTGTGTGTGTGTGGGTGTGTGTGTGTGTGTGTGTGTGTGCGTGTGTGTGTGTATGTGTCAGTGCACGTGTGTGTGGTCGCCCCTTAATGATTATTATGGTTGAACTCCCATTTCACGGGTACAGTCATTACACCCAGATTTTTCCATTCTCCTGGCAATGGAAAGGAAAACATATTCCCTTCTGTCGCTTCTTGCTGAAACCTCGTCTTTTCTTTCTCACACTCTTCCACGCAGAAACACACACTCCTGCACACACACATACACACATATCCAGCCACCCACACACCCACTGGCAACAGATGACGAACCAATATTTAGGTTTACATGGTGTTCTACGTAGAGACGGGTTGCAGGTCAAGACTTGCGTATTTGAGAGCCACCAATCTTAATAAAGACCACAGACACATACACAAACACACACACAGCCTGCTGTGCGTTACCACGGAAACGCACCGCTGATCATGCCCTGCTGTATTTAGGGACAATCAATCACTGTGACAGGCGGCTCCTAGCACCTTGCGGGATATTTGGAGGGGTGGGGATTTCCAGAGGTGGAGCGGGGCTTGGGTCACTTGTGGCATTCTCGTAATCGCTGTGACCTTTGACCTCTTAAAGGAAGGCAGCTTTACAAAAACAGTTTGGTGGCATTGATCTCAGTGCATTGAACAGATCATAAAATAGCTGAAATTGAGTTTCAGGGTTGGAGTGCACATGATGAACGTGTGAGGACCTGACCCAAGCAATATTCTCTCTGACGGCTGATTAAAAAGACTGAAAGAGCCCAACAGGAGTTAGAGATCCAGCTACAAGTGACCTTACATAGGAGGTGAAGGGTCAGACTTTAGGGGGGGGGATTTTCAAAACACCTCATGAAGACTGAGCTCCAACACATCTGCTTGGGTTTTATTACTGGGTGTGTTTGATGACTGAACATTTTATCTGTGATATGAAGGAATGTGAACCAGTATAAATCATGTAGCAAAAGAAAAAAAATCTAATTGATTTTTCTTTAAATTGATGAAAATATTAGATTGATAGATAAAAGAGAATGTTGTTATCGGGCCAAAATATACAGATTTTCTAAGACAATTAAAAGAACATTTGGATAAAGGCTATAGAAGGGTGAATATGTATATTCCATTGTCATTAGCTGCACCAAATACTTATGATTTAGATTGTTAATGGCATGTTTTAGATTTATTATTCAAAATATTCAAAACAATTGCAAAACATTGTTTTTAATATAAGTAAAAAAATGGCCTTAAAAATCAATTTAAAAGCATTTAAAATATTCTGAGATGACTAAGTCAGTATAAAAACTTATCAGTGACACAAGATTACGTTAGAAAACATATTATGTGTGCACTTAGGTTTTCTAATTTTAAACTGTTCAGCTGGTGAGTATGAAATTCGGCTTCTTTGGCCTTTTTTATTTTGTGTATTTTGGTAACAGATCATTAGTGTATTCTCTAAGCAAAGGGTCTCCAGTCTCCACCACAGTTATTTTGGGGGTCACGGGTTAAAAGGTTTGGGAACTCCTGAGGTCCACACAGAGGGTTTTCACACTGACACGGTGCCAGCTCTGGTTCCTGAACCCAAATTTGAACTGGATGTGTTCAAACTGGAAATAAGTTGGTTCCTGAACCTGAAAAGTTGGACTTCTGGAACTAAAAAAGTTATTTTCGGTCACTGATATGTGCGTTCTAAGAGGGAAAAAAAAAAAAAAAAAAAAACGTCTAGGAGAATGGGGAAGAAGAGCATGCAGTGGATGAGTGAGGAGACTAACGTTTGAATGAGAATCAGTTTTAAATAATTTTCTTTACTTAGAGTCATGTTTTTTCCCTGACGTGTTTGTTTACATTTTATACCAAGAAAGACATGGAAGTTTAAGTTCTACAGTGGACTTTTGTTTGACTGATTTTACTTTAAAAAAAAGGCATGCCAAGAAGCACCAATATTCCAAAAATCTAGAAAGAAACCTGCTCCAGAACTAGAACCAAGCCAGCATGAAAGCCTTCACAGTGACACCAAAGCAGCACTAAAAGCTATCAATCATGACAAAAGTAATAAAATGACTAAGCTGAAATAAACACTCATCCCATAATCAGTATGTAGAGAACCACATCATTACTGACGTAAACGTATTTGACTAAAGTCTGACTCTGAAGTGAGGCCCTGCTCTCATTTGTTTAGAGGAATGACCTGTAACTCCGACAGGTAGAAAGCTTTGCCATGAGCTTTAGGCCTCACTTTTGGATGTCATATTGTCCTTTTTTTTCATTTGCAGTCTAAGCCTTCAAATGATGAGTACAGTGCTAATAATGCCATCTAATAGTTAACTATCCAATGAGGAGGTCACAATCAGTCTCATTCTCATAATTCATCCCTGCTCCATCTAAAAGGTTCTTATTTATTATTTGATCATTGTAGTGGTTTATAGGAGCAGATGAAATGCATTAGTAAGCATTATATGTACATGAACAGCAGTAAAACAGTTCATTAAATCCCCTCATACGCTCTAATGTAACGCTCACACACTCAGTGTGTATGGTAAGAGCCTCTCTCTCTGTGGTATGTCAGCCCTCAACAGCGCTGCTAATCGACTGTCTTGACTACTCCCCATCACCCCCACCTCTCCTTTTATGTATGATCCAGGGAAAATGGTATTTCAGAGCAGAGGTTGTGTTGACAGAGCCCGAGACAGCACAGAACACAAGGCCGACCTTTCACCTTTCACCCCCCCCTCCAACCCACCCCGAACCTGGAAACACAGGAAGAAGGCAAGGTCGCCCAGATGAGAGTGTCTGTCAACACGCAGAGGGAATTGAAAGCGGCTTCAGAGGATGGGGGGAGGCAAGGAGTGAGGAGGGAGAAATCGGCAAAGGGAGGAGTGAGTGCTGACGTTGGTGCCGTGATAAAGAGAAAGACGACAATTTCCCCACATAAAACATGTTGAATGAATCAGGCTGGTCAACATAGCGGCCAACAACTTAAACAGTTCCTCTGGAGACTCCGATAAACCGCTCTATTTTTGTCAGAGATTAAACAGAAGGACGTTCATAACAGGAACAGCCAGTTGATTCCATTCACATTGATCTTGCTTTTACACAGATGACAGCAAAAATGAGGCAGGGAAGGTGAGATCTGGGTTTCATATACTGGCCTCCACTCTCCCTTTCTGGCTCATATCAAAGTCTGAAACTGTAATGGGCAAAGTAACACTGTGATTTTTTGGGTGGTTCTGTCCATCTGTGACTCTGCTACTGCTTTCTGTAACTCTTTTCCTTCAAACTTTTCTGCAGACATTTTTATTTTCCTACAAAATGTTTGTGTCATATCAATTTCGGTGCAGGCCGGTATGTATTTGGAGCGAGTGACATGTCATGTACAGCATCACCATAAACTGCTATTTCAGATGCTTTCAAACATTTGATAGCGTTACTTGTTCCGTCTGCATTTGATGCTTAAAACAGCATCCAGTGCTAAGTCATCTGGTGTGCTGCTTAGCTTTACCACATGCTGACAGACAGGTATTCAGAAATATTTCCAAAAGCAGCAAAGTGAGCTGGAGTTGAATAATGAGGCTTGTTCTCAGTTTGTGTATTTTCATTCTGGGTTTTAAGAATCTTATTTAACCATAATAACTACATTAAACCACTTGTATTTGTGTTGAACAGTGTGAATTTAAACTCTGTTTGCAAGGTCACAAGTGGTCATGCTTTTCCATACTATGAGGCGCGCATGTGTTGTGTAGAATACGGTTACACTCAGCGCATCTGTTTCTACTAGCCGACATGATGCTGTGCAGACCTCAGAGAGCAGGAATGCTTTACTGTCTTAAGAAGGCAGATGTATACTGGGCACTTTCCCTTATCCCTGTATATGCCCCGGCTGTATACATACAGCGTTTGTGTGTGTGTGTTTACAATATCAGGGTTTGCATTGCTGTTCTGCTGTGATTAGATTTCCTGTTTATGCTTTTTATTATGGAAAGAAAGCAAGCTGCATCAACTGCATTCCCTCGACGTGCAGAGGGGACGCCAACATGGCTTAAGGGGGGAAACAAACACCGTGGTGGACATGGATGCAGGCGCCAACATTGACCAGATTCACATAGCAGCCATTTTCCTCTGACATCATGCTTTAGGTGAGGAGCTCCAATGCTGTTTTAATGTCACAGTGCTGCACTGACGGTTGTTAGTCATGTAAATGTAGCGTGACTGGCAAATGATCATTTTACTATGATTTATTAGACTGAATAACAAAAATAGAGAAAATCCAGAGGGAAATTTGCTGTCTTTGAATTTGAATTACTTATTTGATTGCATTTAATTATAGCTGAGTTTGGCGTTTTGGCTGCTCATTAATGGGTTTAAAATATATATTGCATGCCTCTATATTAAATCAAAACAAGATCATCACCCTCAAAACTGACTTCTTTAGCATAAAGTTTTTTGAAGCCAGAAAGTGCTGCTGTGGCGTAAGTGTCACATGAAGTGATTAACAGCACACACTTTAAAATCCTTCACATTTAACGTTTATAGTGACTCATTTCTTTGACTCTAACAGAAAGCAGGATGAAGTTTGTTTTTCAAAAAAAGATGTGGACCAAAATCACACAAGGCAAAATCAGCAAAAACATACTGCTTTTACCCCACAAAATACAAATATTTACAAAAACTCGAGTTCCTCACATTTTATTTGATGCAAAGTTTGCAAGGATGTTGCTAAGAAAATAAGAAAGGAACTGTTTTAACACCAGCGTTAGGAACTTAAGACTAGTGAGTTAGCAGTTATGTTGTTCCCCTTTGTTAAATGGTCCCTACGGATGTCGCTGTCATTTAATCAGACAGAATTTATTTATAAAGCACTTTTCATTGCGTATAGTGTGGCACAAAGGGCAGAACTTTAACCAAAAGTGAAAGATGATAAATAAAGATAACAATACATCACTGAGAAGGTCATTCAAGCTCATTCATCTACAGTGTCTAACTAAAGTTTTTTCTTCCAACTGCTGTCGGTCTTATTAACAAGCATTTATAATAACTGTAAATATCAACACTTTGAAGATTTTTTTTTTTGCATGATAATAAACCTTCCATTTTATACATACTTATTGTATTATTTTACACTTCATACTTCCTTGTGTGCTATTTTAACTCCATAAATTAATCCATTTTGAAAAATAAAGGAACATCTTGTGCTATGCTAACATCAGACTCATCCCTATCTCATAATGAAAGGACAAAAAAAGTGTAAAAAAATCAGAATACAAAACTGACAGAAACAAAAATGAAGGAAAAAAACCACCAAAAGTGAATTTTAATAAAATAGTTGAGATTAAAAAAAAAAACTACTTTACCATAAACTATGATAAGCAACATTTAAAATTCCATGTAACGAATTGAACCTGACCCAAAAAAAACAAACAAACAAAAAGAAAAACGAATGAAAGAAAGAAACTACTTAATTCAATTATATAATTTATTATATTCATAATATGTTTTTTTCTTCATATGTAAAAACATGTATCATACACGTTTCATCAACATAAGGTTTTAACACATAGTCTATATTTAAAACAGTACAACTTAAATGTATTGAGTGAATAAATACATAGAGTCCCTAAGATAAGGTACAATAAATAGAATATATCTACTGTATTCTCAGCGTCTTGTCAACTGGGGGGCAATTATATATTTCTAATTGTGAGGACCCTTTCTATTTAAACCAGTCACAAACTGGAACACTTGAGTTAAACATTAGAGCAGCATTTCTGCCCCGAGCATTAGGTCAAAGAAAAACTGCTACGGTACAGTTCTTGTACCATTTGTAGATGCAAACATTTCAATCAGAGTTAAGACATAAGTGAGAAGAAGGTGAAGAGGTCTCATCTGTTGACCCGCTCCTGTTCCCCGTCTTATTTTTGTTCAGTGATGCCAACTCTCCTCACGCTGTGATGTCATCAAAAATTCATAGCCTCATTTAGCCAGGCAGACAGAACGCCCTTGCTCGCCCGTGTCCAGCCTCCATTTAGCAATTCCTGCCCCCGTGCGCATTTTCACACATCCTCACGTCCTGGCTTCCTGAGACATTAAAACCTTAATCCCATCAAAGCGCCAAAATGTCTTTGACTCTTATTCCAAAGCCGCTATGCCATCAGCAGTTTCCCTGTGGTTTCAACCTTCACCCCGAACCCACCACTGAACATCATCCAGAACACTCCACATAAAGACGAGATGTAGCAGAGGGGGGTAAATCACCTCAATGACAGCTGCTCTCCACTGTAAGTGTGGACGTGGGGTAGCCTTAGTGACCTTGTAGGGTGAGGGGGGGGGAGACCTTCCAGAAAGAGACGCACAGTCAGATCTGAGGCTAATTGTCCTGTTTGTCTGCAGTCTCCATGTTTCCCTCCCAGCTCCAGTGCGGAAGAAACCACAAGCATGTTGACCCCTGAGCCATCAAAGGTGAGGTCCCACGGGGGGGGTGAGGGCAGAGCGGAACGGAGGGGAGGGTCGCAGTGGAACATGTGGTCGCCTCGTTTGGACCGAGCCAAACAGTTTTTCTTTAATTGTCCGTGCAATCTGCCACAGCTGGGATGGATTACAGAGGAGAATTCTCCCCTTGAAAGGGAGTGTAGAGCCTGGCATACAGCAGACAGTGCACAGGGGGGTGAGGAGGGGGTGGTGGTCAGTCAGCTTGAAGAAGTTGTTACAAAGGACTTATATTTACCTTCCTCTGGAGTCCATTCTTGACCAGCGGAGAGCGTTAGTGCCACAGAGCCCTGAAACAATGAGGTAGCTTTCTCTTTCTGCCAACATGAGGAATACATTCCCTCTCTGTGAACTTGGCTGTGATAAAACTGAAAACATCTTGACACGTTAGTTTGGTGTACTTCTTGTTGGAAAAGGGAATGCAGGGGGAGGATGTAACAAGATATTTTTGGACCTAATAAAAAAAATGGGAGTTCATCCAAAGAGAGGCAGTTTTATTTGATGGGTGAGAAGAAGAGGAGGGCATGTTTAAAATCTCTGATAAGTTTATTTGAATTTTTAACCTCATGTGCCCGATGAAGTCACCATTAAGACACTCCTGTTTTCCAAGAAGTCTAATCAGATCTTTGCTTTTATATCAACTCAATGCTTTTATTACTGTTTTGTGAATCAGAGATAGGAAAATCCCGTATGAAATGTAGACGTACTCCAGAAATTGTTGTAAACCTCTGTCCCTGCAATGTATCTCAACTGATAGGTGATATTTGTATAATGAAGTTTATTCCTTAAAGGTGTCCCAGCCTCTAGTTGGACACTTTTAATGCTCATCTCTATTATTTAAATGGCACCTTAATGTCTGCACTGTCTGTTTTAAAAACGTTTGAAATATCTGTCTTCCACAACTTCAGAAAAGATTTTTATCTTTCTCATTTTAGTTATAGGTTCAGATTTAATTTGATGTAAAAACTTTTATTTCATAATTTATCCATGCACGGGTTATGCATACTTTCAGTTAAAGTCTATTTTTCTCTTTCTCTTTCTTAATTGATATATGGGCGTGGGGGAGGGGGTTTTGGTTTTGGCAGGCCAGTTATAATTTTGTAATAATGTTGCATGCCATGTCTTGTATGTCTTTTGGCGCTTTTCCACAATACAATTCCAGCCCTACTTGGCTCCAAACAGTTTGGTTAGCTTTTCCACTAGCCCAACTACAGACTCACTCTGGGCGTGGATCTTATAACACAGCTGCGCAGAAGTGCGTGCATGTCATCTATAATGCGACACAAACATAATTTTGTACTAACATATGTGCCACCGTGCTCTTTAAAGGTAAAAAATAGCTTTGAAAAGATTTCATTAAAGTAATACAGCGGCTCAATGTCAGGCGTCATGACAATGGAGGTAAACAACAGCCATGTGCTGCTGCACGTGGAGGAAAACGAAGGAGCTGCTTCCTGACATCAACTCTTCCCTGGATCCAGTGAGATCACTTTAATTTTAGATTTTTGGGCCTGGTATACCGGAGATTCTTTGTTGATCAATCATTCTTCTTTGAACTGTTTTTCCTTTTTGGTTCCCTGTGGATTAATAGACTGATTGGTGCTTAAAGACTCCCATGGCAGACAGATCGCTCCTGCGCCGACGAACTTTGATTAAATGGAAAAGACTCTTTAAACCGAACTATCTTTGCTGTTAACTTCTTTTTCCTTTAAAATGACTTTTAACTTATTTAAGAATCATGAAGGTGCATTTTAAGGTGGTATTTTGTGTTCATTCAGTGTAGTTCTGTGCCGTCGGGTTTAAATGTCATTAAAAACCTGTCGCTGACTTATTCGTTTGCCTCTTGTAAGTGAATTGTACAGAGTCAGAAGCTTCGGAGACGACATTCTCTGACCAATGAGTGACCGGCAGTCCGTCGACGTCACCTTTTAGTATCGGCTCGGAACCAGGGTAGAGTAGGTACTAAAAACTGGCGTGCCACATAGTACCACGCTTGTGGACTTAATACAAACCGAGTAGAGGTGAGTAGAGTTGAGTAGAGAAGGGCAAAGACAGGTCAGTGGAAAAGGGCCATTTGTAACCTGCTACTGGATACTGTGAATTTCCCTCGGGATCAATAACGTATCTATCTATCTATCTATTATACTTTTGAAAAAAGTAAAATGTCATTTGATGTATAAGTCTGATGTCCCAAAGTCATGAATGTGGCTGTTTTTCCCCAAAAAACACTGGGCTCATGAATTTAGGCCTGACAAAAATCCCTCTTTCGTATATGCAAATCGGTTCGAACTCTCCCTGCATCTTAATCGATTGTCACCCTCAACATTTTTGAGTGTACTTAAGTCAAAATCAGTGTAAGGTGCCGTTAGCTGCTCTTGTGTTCCTTTGTGTCTGAGCCACAACCTGCTTCGTTTAGCTGTGAAGTGAGATAGATCACTGCAGCTTGTCTAGTTTAGCCTCATGAGATCAGATGTTGCTGGCGTTGGTGTTGTTTCAAGCTGTCAATGATTCAAACTGCAAAACAACATTGCAGCTGGTCATTATCTGAAAGCACTTAAAACCGTTAATGGGAATTAATCATGGTGAAGTGATGACTCTTAGGAAACAAGTGCTCTCTCTCTCTAAATCTGTTTCCAGTATGTTAACCTTCAGCCAGCCAGCTCTCACATACAATATGTGGTCGTCATGTCCTCTGAGCTTTCCTTGGCCGCGTTCGTACTTGAGATGTAAGAAAATGCAAATGAACTGCAGCAACATCTTGAGGCCATTTGGACTGGGTCAGAGCAGGGTGAGGAGAGCAGGAGGGATAGAGCAAGAGACAAAGACAGTGAAATATGCTTTGTGTACGCACAGACACGAGAAGGGAGGAGGAAAATCTGGGACATAGACTTATGAGTTGGCACGGTGAGGAGCCACGAATGCAGGGTCGGAGAAAGACAGATAGACAGACAGAGGATGGAGAATGGGATTAAGGAAATATATTGAGGAAAGAGGGCATATGTGGCCGGACGTCAGCAGAGAGACTGGAATGTGCTGATAGAAGTTGCTTGAGAAAACGTCTTCATTTGCTGCTTTATTCGCACACGCACAGACCTACACCCACAGCTGGTTGTCTTGCAATGATATTGATGAGCAGCTGGCTGAACTTCTGTCCCCTCTCTGACCAGCATGTTAAAACGCTTATCCAAAGTTGAGCGATGTTTACGTACAGCATACCGCAGCTTATCAAGGTATTCACCCTCCCTGTGTCCTCTCTTTCATTGGATCCCCCGTGGAGTGTGCATGCGTGACATTCCCAGCTGTCTGCATATGTCCCTGCCACAGTGAAGTGCGTGTCTGAGTGTCTTCCAGCCTATGTGCACTTCATCATCTCCTGTACGTGCGTTTGCGAATTCATGCGCCACTGTGCTAATCTATCCTTGATGAGTTTCTTCGTCTGTGCAGGTGTATGAACGACAATGTGTCAAATGTGTTTACTGCTTCCTCGGGCATTGTGAATGTGTGTGTGAGAGAGAGAGAGGGAGAGAGAATCAGTGGGACTGGAGATGCTGGAGAATGAGAGCTGACAGGAGTTTGAACGAGTGTGTGTGTGTGGTTTTGTGTGTCCAGCAGGCTCCTCTCCATTACCCAGATTGATTAAGGAAGTGCTCAAGCTCCCACTTAGCCATCACCGCTGACACTGAGGTGACCGTCTCATCACGGACAGAGAGAGAGAGAGAGAGAGAGAGAGCTGAGAGGAAGGAGTAAGAGAGGCATGAGGGGGACGGTGTAATGAGAGATATTTCAACTAATCAGTACGTCTGAGAGGACTGCTGTTCTATCAGACTCGTCTCTGTCGAAGACTTTGGAAGATGTCTGCCTGTGTGTGTCTGCCCAATTTTACTTTTACTTTTCCTTCATCATCTCATCCATTCACCCTGCCTCTCATCAAAGGCCCCATCACTGAGCCCCTTCACGGAAATTTTACCTCCAATTTAGTGATTTTGGTATATAATAGGTTCCTGGTTTTTGTCCCGCTCCTTCCTTCTCTCTCTCCATCTTCCCTGTCCTCACTCCAGCACCGGCCTCAGCGGGCTTCACCAGTCTTAATCCTGACAACTTTCATTAAAACCAGTGGGATAATCCACAGATTTCCGAGGGAAATTCCTGAGGATGTGCTCTTTTTTCCCCTCCCTCCTTTCTCTTGCCGCTTCCCTCCTGACTCCCAGCTTCCCTCGTTCGGGCTCTAGCGTTTCGCTTGACTCCGCCGCAGCAGTGTCATTTACATAGTTTTCCCTAATCTTCCGTAAATCCCTAGTTTGGAAAGAGAGCCAAGGCCTGACGGGATAGTTCCCTGGGAGTCAAATCGGCATGCAGAAAGGTACCGGCGGCAAAGAAAATATTTCATTTGGGATTTGATTACTCCTGAGCACTTATGGGAGAAAATAAGCAGGGATCCCATAGTGAAACTATCCAAACAAAGGGAAGGGAGCATCAATGTTTTGAGAGCATACATACAGTGAAGATTCTCGCCTCAGTGCTCTGTGCCTGTGTATATTTGTATTGACTGCGCCGCAGCTTTGGAGGCTTATTGAAAAGACTTGTGGTAAGCTAATTCAAACCTGTTAGTGCAGAAGATCCTTTGACCTCCATTAGGCTTGTCACTATTATTGTGGTCAAGCTCAGGTGTTAAATATCACGAGTGTCTCAGAACTGCAAAGCTGTGGGGTCATGCTTCGGGGAAATGATGGTCAGGAATATGTTTTTCTCTCTGGAGCTCCGAGCTAAGAGGAGGTCAAGAGTTTGGACGGTGTACTCGAGGACCAGCCGGCACCTGCTGCTTGTCTACACAGAACCAACTTTAAAGAAGCCGTTCTTCGTGTGGTAGACTTCCTCAGAGGCAGAGAGGCAGACAGTGCCTGAGGAGTAAAGCAGGAGAGTCTGCAAACACTTAAAGTTGGTTACGGGCAGACTTAGTACTGCAGCACAGGATGGATTTGATACATCGAATATTCTGCACATAAAGAATTATGCATGTGAAGGCCTTGAGTATTGTCTGAAAAAGTTCATAACTTTTTCTCACAACCCATCTGTCGTCTCAAGCAAAAGGTTAATAAAAACCTTTTCTTCTTTCTTTTTATTCAGATGAGTAAGTTTCTTTCTATAGCTGATCATACTTTGTTTTTGCAGTAAACAGCTTCACTCCCAGATACTGAGCTTACAGAGGTGAAGCAAAGCCAGAGCATGGTTCTTTAATATCTATTTATCAACTTCTGAATCATTAGCATCCCTATCTTGTATTACCATTTGCCACATTTGTGAAGGTTTGCCTAAAATTAAAAAAAAAAAAAAAAAAAAAAGAAAAAATAGGGGATACTGGGGATGGCTGTAACACAAGGATAGTTGTAACACTTTCAGTTAGACCTATCATATATACAGATATACATATATGCATATAAGTGTGTGTGTGTGTGTGTGTGTGTGTGTGTGTGTGTGTGTGTGTGTTTGTGTGTGTGTAGTCCATTGTGTTGAAGATACAATTCATTCACTTACATAACCTCAGGAAGAACTTTTTCCAATTTAACTAGGTGTAATGTATTCGCGCCAGCTTTGAAGATAAATGCTATAGACAGTTAGATTTTTAATTACCACTAGGCATAAACGTTGTGCTATTGGCAATTTGAATAATAGTCATTCACTGGGTTCTTCTGTAAAAACTCATTGTAATAATTCATTTTGTTCATGGTTCAATAGACAGTGCTACCATTCTCATGCTTTTTTTCACATTTACCTGTTTCAGGCTTCAAAACACAGACAATACATACACCAATTTATACTTAATTATTCTTAATTTTAATTTAGTTTATGTAATATATAATTATTTCTATTATTGATTTTATGTTTTAGTGTTTGAGGTATACTTTCTAGTTATTTTAATTTCACTATTTTTTTGTAGCCTTGCAAGCTTGTGGTTCCTTTTTTATTATTTATTATTCACATTAAAGTGCTTCCATACATTTATTAGTGTGAGTCTTTTGTAGGCATTATAATATGACTGTTAAGTCCATCCTCAAGTAGTGTTACAACTAACCTTGGTACTGGGGTAGATTATAACAACATACCTCATCCACATAATCTGTGATGGTGTAGTAAAATTCTTAGTCAGTAGCATTTATAGCAGACAAATATGTCATAATTCTGTAACACAAAAAACACTGAATTACACTTGCTCAAACAAAAAGTGTCACTATCATCCCTGGTCTTCCCTATTAGGGTTTGAACAAACTTTCCTGGGTTGAGATGGTTTTCAGGACTAAATAAAAGGTATACAGTGTTTCTTGTTTTCATTTCTCCCACGCTCTATCATCCTCAGAGGATACTTTCAAGGTCCAGCATGGCTTGTGAGGTTTTACCGGTGGAAATTGCCAACAAATGAACCTGTTGATAGATGGAGAAAAAAAAAAAAGGCCTGGATCTCCCCAGCTGCTGACCCCACTGCAAAAGCGAGGGCACTAATGGAGGTTCACCGGCTCCAAATGTATGCCCTGCATGTATTTCACCCACCTGCATGCTGGAAAGGTGAGAGCATGGCGAGAGCTCAGCCACAGGTCGCTGTGGTGCTACCTGGGAAATGATGGTGCACTGTAGGCAGAGGGAACAACCTCCAGAGTTCTGCCTGAAAAGTCTTGAACCATATGGATGTGAGTTAGTACCATGTGATGTAAAAGCTGTCAACAAGTGTGAAGGTTCCAAGACGCTGTTATTTGGAAGTATCTGTATTATTCTCCATGTTTCCAGATGTTGAAGTTATTATCACAAAACATATGCTCAAGTCTTTTCCTTTATTTTCGGTCTCACACATCCTTCCTATTGTTCCACATCGTTCTCCATCTCCTTCCTTTGCAGAACAAGATATGGTGGACATGTGTTTCATGTTTGATTTAGCACATAATTAATAAAGTCTGTTTGGCTCAGTCCACCCGTGAAAGATATTTGAGATCTGAAGCTTTGGACATGTGTCCTCTTTAGAGTTTGGTCCTTCTGTCCACACCTCGTTTCAACACCACTGACCTCCATCTCCTTCCTGCCTGTTGGAGAAGTTTTCTCTTCCTGTTTTGTTAACTGTAGTTTTTGCTCCACCATGTTGTCCTTTAGTCAGAGGAATAAACACGCTCTCACTGGTGGAGGATGAATGGAGGAAAAGACAGACTGTGGTGGAACAAAGTTTGGATCTGGGCTCAGCAGGTAGTAGAATAAAGCTGCACAGTCTGCTGCTTTAATGAATCATGCTGTAAACATGCCGGTGCAGCAACACACACACACACAATCCCAAATTCATAACTCTATTCACTGCTTGACAGGCAGAGAGTGGTTTTAAGTTTTACACCACATGTTGGTGATTTTGCAACATCATAAACTCACATTTTTATACTTCTACCTCGATCTTAAACCAATCTCACGCAGCGTTAAAATGTCCAGCAGCGCTCATAAATAATAAAACCATCTGAGGTTTTGAGTGTAAACACGCCTAAGGATGAGCCAAGTATGTGTCTGTGTTTGGGGTTAGTTTTTATTCAGTTTTCCATTTTTTTTTTGGTTTGTTTTCATGCTTGTTAATTGTTGCTGTTGTTATACAGATGATTGAAGACATTTTAATACTTTGTTCTACCAAAAAAGTAGCACCTGTTAGCAGGGGCGGCTCTACGGGGGTGGCAGAGGGTGGCAGCTGCCCCCTTAAAATAAAGCCTTGCCACCCCAGTCATAAAAATTTTATTCAAAGAAAAGTTAAACCTCACTGGAGTCATCTATGAATTACCAACTGCAGTGAGTGAAATGGCGTAATGACTAGACGACTGCCGCTTTCACTTAATCATAGTAGCATGAAGAGACAGAGAGTTTTGAGCAGCACAGTTAGACTGTGTGAAGAATAATAAACCATCTGTCAAGAAATGAAAGGACCATGAAGGCCTAAAATAGTTGTGAGGCTGAGTTTAAGAAAAAGAAATTCAGTGACTCACAATGGGATAAATCAAAACTATGAGAATTAGAAATTAAAAGTTAAAAAAAAAAAATCAAATTTTGAGTTACAAAGTCAAACTTTTGAGATGAGACAGTCAAAATTATTAAATAAAAGGCAATCATTTGAGATATAGACAAGATTATGAGATAAATAGTCAAAACTATGGGGCAAAAGTTAAAATTTGCCTTTTTATCCCCATATATTTGATTTTATATGTGTAAAAAAAATTAAGAAGAAAAATAGGAGAAATCTTAACAAAGCCAGATTTTCATTTTTAGATTTTTAACTGACAGAGATGGGCGTCAATACATTATTTATTTTGCCACTATTTAAATGTTTGACTTCAAATAGAAAGGAAGTGTTTTAAATAAATGTTTGGGTTGTGAAGTTCCTCTGTCATTTTTGGTAGAGGGTCCTCTTTTTGGGTTTTCAGAATATGGTCACCCCAGTATAAAATTAATGCAGCACAAAGACTTCTTCCATATAGCCACCACTTAACAATTGACTGACCCTGTCTTGGCCCCCCCCCCCCGTCAATATTTTTCTAGATCCGCCCCTGCCTTTTAGCTGCCCACAACTGTCTGAGGCAAGGAAAGTTGTTTTATCACCTTAATTAACTTTTATTTGATTTTATTGCTCTTAATGTACAGTTTATTTTTAGTCTTTTCCATTTGGGAGAAAAGAGTCAAAATCAACTTTGCTCTCTTTTTTTATTGTTGTTTATAGTCCTGAATCATTCTTGATCTCCCCCTAAGTGTTCTTTTACTCTCATGCACATGAACATGTGTTTGATAACGCGTGTCCTCTTCCCCATAAATCAGTGTCTGAATTATGCTCTTCCAGAGAAAATCCACAACGATTCATTTTTTCTCACTCATCAGGCCAGAACACACAGGGCAGGAACAAAGGCCTGGACTGTAAACACAGCTCTCTGGGTTTTAAACATGTCATAACTACAGTAGGTCCATTTGTCATTATCTAGCACCATGCAGCCTGCTGGAACATAACACAGAGTACATCACACATCATGGCTCTTAATGGTACTAGACTCCAAACACAGACATCATACATGTGAGACAGATGAGCACAGCGGAGGCCAACATGAGAGCTTTATGGTCTCTAATGGTATCTGTGTGAGAGTCAGTGAAGGGAATCTTTTTTTCAGAGGATGGCTCGAGACTCACTTTCTTTTCTTTTTTGTTTACTTGCACTTTTGGACCCTTTTCCGCTGAACTTGCTCAGAGGCCCTTTGCAGCCCCCCATCTGTCTTCCTCCCTGCTTCTAATACCTCCTAGTAGGGCCAAAAAACACAGAGAGGTCAGGCAGCATCAGACACGAGGACAACCCTGAATGTAAATAAAGTGATGCATGGAGAACAGCTGATATGACAAATATCCATGTTTGTACATTTATAATCACACAAGAGGAAGCAAGTGTGATGAGTTTATCACAAACATGCCAACGAAGCATGAAGCTATTAAACAGAATGAAGTCATAATAAAAAGGCTTTTTAAAGAGTTATTACGCTGCAGATGTTTGTTTCTACAACAAATCAGTGCAGAGTTAGATAAGTATATAAAGCCGTTTGATCATTGTTGTTCCTTTTAAGTGCTATACTTTTTATTGATGTGAGAAATTGATCAACATTGTAAAACTGAGAGGTCGGTGGGATTAAGTTGATGCTGATATGACAAAAATGTGGATTGGAGGAAAATAATGATACATTTTTTTTAGTAAATTCTGGGCAGCAATTTAGGCTTTGGTGAGTAAAAGTAGGAAAAAAATAGCAATCTGTTTTTATTTATTAATTTATCAAATTTTTTTTTTTAAGTTATTTTTTTTGGCCTTTGTGCCTTTAATGGATAGAGGAGGACAGTGGATAGCGCTGGAAAGGGGAGAGAGAGTGGGGAGTGACATGCGGGAAATGGGCCACAGGTCGGACTCGAACCCGGGCCGCCCGCTCGAGGGCAAGCCTCATGGTGCGCAGCCATATCCACTCGGCCATCCGCGCCCCAATTTATCAATTTTTAACTTGATAGACAGTTTTAACCAGAGACTCACACTGTATCCTTTGATGCAACCAATGCAACTTTTTATACACTCCTTGGCCAAAAAAAAAAAAAAGGTGCCACCTGGATTTAACTCAGCAAATAGGTACAAGCCTCCTATTGGATAATTAATGAGTGATTATCTTTTAGCTTCAGTTTTCTCAGGAGCAATAAAGATTGGACTCTGGAGGAATAAAAGAAGGTCATGTGGTCTGATGAGTCCAGATTTACCCTGTTCCAGAGTGATGGGCGCATCAGGGTGAGAAGAGAGGCAGGTGAAGTGATGCAACCATCATGCCGTGTGCCTACTGTACAAGCCTGTGGGGGCAGTGTTATGATGATATGGTTGCTTATGGAAGCTTATCTAAACAATGCCACAGTGAATGCTAAAGCTAAAGGCAGTCCAATTGTATATTAGCGTGTGACCTTTTTTGGTGGCAACTTTTTTTTTGGGGTCATGAGTGAGGACCCAAATAAGGTGCAAGCAAATATTTCTGAAAAGTCCCTAATACAAAAGTAAATGAATGATTACCATGAATAAGTATTGCAAAGAATGTTCTCAATCCTCTCACGTGTAAAATTGATTGGTTTAAAGCGAGTGTGATAAAATAGACACCTTTTCTGCAGGATAAGTTTTCACACACACAAATAATAGATGCCTGAATTTCTAAAGTAGATCAGAACACGTTTTAATGTTTTATGAGGTGTACTCACTAAAATCAGGAACGACATTAAAAGCCTCACAAAATCTACAGGGACTTGAGCAGCCTGCCATTGCTCAGCAGCCCGCGCCTCCATTTATATCCTGCAACCTGCTCGGGGTCAACAGACTCTGAAGGTGCTTGGAGCTTTGAAGAGTTTCCAAGCTGTGGAAATCTCACACTCAGCCCCCACTGAATAAGAAGCATGAGCTAAAGTGTCAAGTATGGGCCGACAAATACCATAAGACTGGCTTTTCAAAGCTTTTATGGCCCCCTGTGTTTCTTTGACTCAAACCTCTCTGAAAACCTGTGGGCCCTCTTCAAGATCAACCGTCAGGAAAAGAAGTCACATCTTTGAACAGGATCTGAGAGGCTGTGGAGACTTCCTCAGCTCAGATAAGTTGTGGAGAGAATTAAAGGTTAGGGAGTCAACTGGTGCAAGTCATAAAAATGAGAGTGGCTCTATCAAAAAAAAAAGAGTCATTTTAACAACAGAGTAATATGTAATTGGCTCATTGCTAACTTAATCTAATGTTAACTGTAACTAATAAAGATTTTACTTTTTCAAAAGTCTGCAGATATTTACTTATCTTTTAGACATGATATTATTGCTTTCTGAGTGTAAATTTGTAAATATTCTTCATTTGACAAACCTTGGGATTCACTTTGAAAATAATGTAGTAAGACTCCTCAAAGAAAGGCTTTGTATAACAACCTGTTTGTTGGCATGCAATAAGTGCAATGCCAGTACAATATTTTGAAAATATTCAAGCCTGGACCAATGTTGATGAGTTACCAAGCTGTGATGATACAACAACTACAGAGCCAGTGAAAATAAATCCCATATCTATATGTGTTTATATGTGTTTCTGCATGTTTCTTTGTAAAAATGAACATTTTCTTACCCACTTTAATGAGAATTCAATAGCATCTGGACCCAGCCTCGAGTGGACACTGGGGAAACTGCAGTTTTTGTTTTGTTTTGTTTTGTGAATCTGCTTTTGTATCATTTTTCCACACCCATTTTACTGTAGTTAGTTCTACTGTGATTTTCTTTAATATATTAATATATTACTTAACCCCAGAACACTATTGCTTAACTAACACAATCACTAGTGTTAGATATATTTTACCCAATATGAAATACCCAATGAAAATACTTCTCATTAATAGATATTGAAGTATAACAAAGTACAGCAAAGTGAAGTACTTTTTTTTTACTCGTTCACATATGAATAATAATTATTTTATATAATTATATTATTATAATAATAATTGAGCTGGGAACTTTTTTTCCACTGTACCCATTTCTTGGACATGTAAGTCTTGACTAGTGAAGGCTTTAAGAATTTTTTTTTTTTCCAATGATAAACAATGGTAAAAAAAAATGTTGCTCTTTAAACACTAATGTGGGCTGAAAATCACCTGAGGAAAAAAAAAAAAAAAAAACAGGGATGAGAGGAGGGAAATAAACTTACTTCTGATGAAGTCAGTGGGTATCACGAAGATACCCACAGACCCATGACACTCACATAATTGAACATGATGAAAAGCATTTAAATACATTTGCTTGGGTGAGAATCATCTGGGGATATGATTGATACCTTTTGAAACACTAAAATTAAAAACTGCATTAAAATCACCCACCTGTGTAAGAACCATATAATAAATAGATATAAATACTGGAGAGATGCTGTTTATTAGAGTGTAGTTCATCTTGTCTTGTATGGGACACCCCAGCCCAAAGGCTCTGGTTGGACCCCTGTTTACAACCACAGCCACAAAACTAGTAGGTTTATGGTTCAGCTCCAGAAACTGGACTCACTTCAGCTGTATCTGAGCCAAAACTTCCACCAAACTGTCTGCGTTACAAGCCCACACAGCTGACATTTTACAAAGGTAAATGAAAAGGAGCACGAAAAAAATCAATTCTCCTCTGTCTGACAGAAAAGAACCAATTCAGACTTTTCTCAGTCATGAAAAAAAAAAAAAAAAAAAAACATTGGCTGCTGTTGTTGACCTGAATCAGCTGACTGAAAGTTATTGCAGCAGAAACTAAAGCTCATATCTGCTGAGGAGAGATGGTTCAGTGATGCTTGTATATTAAGCCCATGTTCCTTATGTGAAGTTATAAGGTGCTCCATATAAAACCCAGACTTACAGGATGCTTCTATAATACCTCTCCCTTCTCTTTCTGTTATCTCTTCCACATGTTCTCCTTCTGACAGCAGGTCGCTGTTCTGCTGAGAGAGCCCATTTTGGACTCCCATAGAGATAATGTTAATAGGAGACAGGCTGCTACCATCACCTCTCCTCTCCTTCTGTCCTCTAACCCTCTCTCGCTCTATCACTTTCTCCTCACTCATCATGGATCCCTGGGGGAAGCCCAGACTGAGTGAAATAAGGAGTAGGTGTGATGGACTATCTCTTTAACAATCATTAGAGGCAGTCTGCACACTGTAACTGCATCTCTATGTAGGAAGGCACACACACTCTCAAACACACACACACAAAAAAAAGCAGCTCTTGTGCTCTCACATAGCTGCTCTGAAATTTACACAAACATGCTGCCTTCAAGTGCTTCTTGTAAACTCCTACATCTAAGTTTAGAGGCTGTTAATGTGGCTTTATTGTCTTTCTCTAAGTGCTTCTGGAAGTAGCAACAAATAGATCCCGGAACAGTTTGTTTGGTCTCTTGTATTTTATTCAGAACCCGCAGCAGCAAAAAGATACTTGGGTTATAAAATACAAGCAGGGAAAGTGCATCAGGTAAATTATGTGCAATACGCTGTGCTTGAGTAATGAATTGAGAAATAAAGGTAATGCGGCAAAGTGGCCATGCCAGAAACGCACAGAACATACACATCTAATATCATATGGTGATCTAAGTCTAGGGTTGTGTTCCCTTTAGTGTGTTTAGTGTGTGAGTATGGAAGTGGATTGGGGACAATTTTGATGAAGAAAATAGTTTGAGGCAAATTGAGACTAAAGTCAAACTAATAACAGTTTAAACTATGAAATTAAACAGTCTAGAATTAGTACAAATATCAATAAGGTTTGCAGTTTCGTCACTTCAGAAACTTACCATTAAACCTGAAGACTGTTGTTTATGCTCCAGCAGCTGCAACTACTGTGGTCACTACTGCCGGTGGCTGTTGGGGAGCTCATTTTAACCTGGAAAACACCAAAACAGGGTATTTCACTTTTTTTTTTTTTTTTCTGCAACATTTTGAGTCTGTTGTTATTTTAATTGAAAAAGCAAAATCGTATTTTGACTTAATTATCAAAATTTGGAAGTTAATGTTGTCATTTTGATTTAATGTTCGATTTTATTTCAACCCTAACCCCCCCTCACATGAAAATTTTGTCTGTCAAACTTGCCCCAATCCGCGTCTGTATGAGAGTGTGTGTATGTGTGTGAATTTTCAGGTTTATGTCTTGGTCAAATTGTCTGTTTTATTTTCTAGTCCTTGACCCCTGTGTGTAGAAGCTTGGTAGCTGTGAAACGGCATTTACCTTTTTTATACCCTAAGGCAGGGCTGTCCAAACGTTTTCCCAAAAGGGTCTTATTGGAAACTGTGAAAATGACCAAGGGCCGGCGGCTCTTATGGTCATGTTTACTTACAGTGAAAGTTACAAATGAGCGCTCTATTGGAAATTGTTATTCTATTAGTGGTTTCTGAAAAAAAACAAACACAAAAAAATTGTTTTGTTAAACATGCTTGTGCTGTTATTGCAGACCTTTGAGATAAAACCAAAACTGGATAAAATATGTAACAATGTCATGGCAGTATCAGGATCTGGACTTTATCAAGTTTGTTTATACGACAATTATAAAAAAACATTTTAAATCCCAAATATTTCTGATCCTGCATACTGAACCATTTTATGCTTCAACTTTTGTCTTTTTTTGACCGTTTCATATCTTTAATTCATTTTTTGATCCTGTCATGTGTTTTTTTTGTTTTGAAATTCTAAAAAACTCATGAAACACATTTTGCATCATGCCAAATGCAATTAAATGTCAGCTGTAAAAATTGTTGAGTTTTTGCAGATTGTGCAGAGCTTTAGCTATATAAAGTCGCCTATGCACAGTCCAAATCTTGGAAAACATTAACAGATATAATAAGATTTTTTCAAGCACTTGACAGAAACTGTAAATGTAAACAATTGAAACATGATTCATTTAAGTGACAAAACTAACACATGGTAAGATGAGAGCCGGGCTGTAGTTTGGACACCCCTGCCCTAAGGCCTGTCATTCACAAGAACCTGCAGTTTTATGTCACTGAAAACAATCTTTTCCAAAAAATCTGGCTAAAGTAAAGATTTTGGAAAACTCCAATTTCATGGTTTCATGTTTACATTGGGAAACACAGGTTTTGGATCTCAAAGGTTGCAGCTTGGGACAAATAAAGGTATTAGTGCCATATATATATGACTTTTGTTTGTAGCAGGCATGAATATGACTGCCGGCATGTTAGTCTTAACAACTTACATAGAAGAGCAAACCTCTTTATCAATCCAAACAAAAGATCCCAGCAGCATCTCTAAATTTCTGGCAGAAGAGACAACATGACAGTGGTACTTTCTGATTGGCTGGCATGTCATTCATGTCATGTCATGTCTGAAAAACACTGCCATCTATGGGTCTGGCATGCTTAGAGCAGCACATACTGGTGGATTTGCTCATGTGGACATGTTTTTTTTGTTTTTTGTTTTTTTTTTGTGAACAATCAGGAATGAATAAAAGTATTTTTAAAAAAATGAAATAAGAGCAATATTGGGTTTTGAATTACCCAGCTACATATGCACAAGGCCTTATACTTGCTGTTCTTGTGTGTTTCCCTCTACCTTGATTACTTCAATCAGTCACACCTGTGTCTTGGATCACAGGTGTGACTGATTAACCTTCATGTAAACAATCTCCTGGACTTTTTATGCAAAGTACTGTTTGACCTTTTGCTTCAGTGATTTCTTCATTAAACTTTTTGGTTCTTCAGAATTTTTTTTTAATATATTATTTTTTGCTTTCAAACATGACAGCACAGGCCTCTGCTGTCAAACTCTGGCTTAACAAAAGGATACCTGTTCACCTCTGGAATAACTCTTACCATCGCTTCTTCCAGGTAGGACTTGAATCCTTTACACACTAAAGACTAACTCCTGCTGTAGAGTGAGTCTTAAGATCTGGAGATGCAGTTTAACACAGTAACAAAGCAAACATGGAGATGTGCATGTTTGTCTGTAGACATGATGAGGAACATGTTGGAACAACACACAAACTTGTTGCAGAATTACTTAAAAAAACAAGAACTCTCTTTGGGTACACTTAGTCAGCTTGATCCAGGATTCAGAAATGTTTGTTGCTGTGTTCAGGAGCTGTTTTCTGCAAACACACTTAAACTACTGACTAAACACTTCCTATCCAGCACCAGAAGAGGGGAAAAAAAGCAGGTTTGACTTGTTGGTGTAGAGTCAGGAGATGATAGAGAGTAAAGGGATAAAAGAGAGTAGATGAATTATATTTGTGGGTCCTGATGAATGATGCTGTTTTTGTTTTCTGGGTGAACAAACAACTGTCTGTTATCATTGTAGCTCTATTTAGTCGCTGCTTGGAGCATCTGTAGTTTCTTTTTCATAAATAACAGGTTTAACAAGCACTTTGAGTCAGTGCACTTTGAGCTACATTGAGCAGCTTTCATTTTGCATTGATTTGAGCAGGTTATATTGATGAAGTAGTAAATTTCACTTGGCTAATCCTGTCTTGTATTTGAATTGGTAGTTCCCTTAACAAAACAATCCTCCCACTCTCGTTTATTTCAACTGTCTGAAATGTTGTGAGCTTTTTCTTGTGAATCTCATTTTTGAATCCTTAAAAAAGCTGGTTTGAAACTGTCTATCAATATGAATATTAGTTTCATTTCAGTGAACCTTGAAAATAAGATGTTTAAGATTTTGACAGCACCATCAAACTACTTAAGATTTCTGAGACTTAGGGGCTTCTGTGCATTTCATACTGCACACAATTCTGGCCATGAGAAATGATATTTACTGTTTGTTTGGAAGACTACAACAATATTTTGCTATTGATTTATAGTCAATAGTCTATTTGTCTGGATTCTTCACACAGTCTCTAATAGTGGGGTGGTTTGGAATAAGTGCTTCAATTAACAGTTTTAAACCTAAGCGCCCTGCTCTTTGTCATACAAGAAAAAATGAACACCACAATGTGGGGGGACCATGAAATAAGAAAGCTTTCACTTTGTATTTGATTTTTAACCCTGTGGTGCATAGCGGTCACTACAGTGGACACCTATTTAAAGGTTATTTACTCCTAAGTTTAGTGGTTCATGTGGTGGAAATTCATATTAACCTGTGTCAGGATAATTTTAATCCTTCAATTTTTTTCCAAACATGTATATATGTTTTAAAAAGTTATATACAAACATTTGAGGGTGAAAAGGCTTAAAAACTATAAATTATTCTGTGTTAAAAGGGATGAAAGAGAGTTAAAATGTTTCGCAAAGCATTAAAAAAAAGTTTATTATTCAGAAGATTATTCATGAAATTGCCAAAATTTAAAAAAAAAAAAAAAAAGTTTAAAAAATGTCATATTTTCATTAAGTTTGCACTGCTTTATGTTGATGCTCAGTTAAAAATTTTTGAAAAAAAAAAAAAAAAAAAAGGAAAACTTTTTATGCTTTAAGACATAAAATCACTCAAGGGGAAAATCCTGACACTAACTTTCATAATTCATGCATCAGAGGGTTAATTACTTTGGTGAAAAACCTGATTTAACTGTAAAAATGTCTTTGACTCTGGAGCTTTATTGTTTTCCTCCTGTGACGGACTCTAAATGCTTTGAGAGAAACACCCAGAAACAAATAACCCTAAGAACAACCCCCACACTCAGAGACTCTTTAGCTTCAAAGGGGAAACTGCTGGTCCCTCCCTCTGAATTACAGTCGCCCCATCACCACTTCCAGCTCCGTCCAACAGCCGTTACACACCAGAGTGGGAAATTCCAATGAAAACCATCACAGCAGGGAAGGGGCGTCGAGCCTGTGCTGCAGGAAGATGTATTTGTGTGTGTGTGTGTGTGTGTGTATGTGAAGTATCAAAAACAAACTCCAACAGACCCCATTTCCACAACTCTCTCCCATAATCCTTTAAAGCTTCCATAAAAATTAAAATTGCGGTCTTTTTAATGGGAAAAACATCACCCAAAGAAAACTGAGGGAAGGAAAGGGTGACACACTATATTTTCCTGACTCTATCTGCATCTTGTGAGGAGCAGATGTGTGTTAGTGGGCGAGGACAAGAGAAAATCTTAGAAAAGTGAAAAACCAAAACAATAACAGTTATTTTCAGGCTCGTCTTTGCTCGCCAGATTCCTCTCGTGGAGCTTTTGCGCCCTGAGTGTTTTATAGCTCAGCATCTGCCAAGAGTTCTTGGCCCGCTTTACAATGAAACGGAACAGAACCGGGCTCAACAGGCGTCCTGGGAGCAGAACCACACATCAGGTCCAATTAAGATCAGTGGGTGGAACTTATTGTAACCTGCGACACGCTCGCACCCCCGGTACCACAGACAACAAAAAGAGGGGCTTTGTGAGACGTTGGTCCTGCATGCTAACGGAAAGTGAGCCTCGTGAAATAGGCTGAAAAAACCCGCTTCAGTTGGTACGGAGGCCCCGAGGGGATTGTAAAATGTGATTGGTGGTTGTAGGGGACAGGTAGGGGGAGGGGATCTCAGACTCTATCTGTTTATATTTGTAGAAGAGCACGTCTTTGTCCCATACACGCTCGGCCTCCGTGTCCACAGGCCTGTAAATCCAGACCAATCCAGCCAATTCGATGCCTACAAGACCCCTGGGAAATGAAGTTGGAGCTGCGATAAACTATGTATGGATGGAGGGACCGCCCTGACTGTCCTCCTCTGTTTTAATGACTAAGAGGGTCATCTTAAAGTATCACAGGACAGCAAAACTTAAATCAAGTTAACCCTTTAAGCGCCAAAGTTGCACAACATGAAAACAAACCCCCCAACAGATAAATGCCATAATACAAACACCCACATGCATGAGGTTGGTGCTGTTACCGTAGACACCGTACCATCTTCATACGTGCTCTTACTTCGACAAGGGCAGCTTCCGATCAGACTAAATGGAAAAAGAGCACTTTTCTGTTCCTGCCATCTAACATTTTATTCTTTATTTTTAGGAGCAGAAAATGAAAATCAACCTGTGTTTTTCATCCCTATCAAGGAAAAATGCTTTAAATTTTAATTTTAATTTTTGAATTTTGAAATAAAAATCAAATAGCCACTTGTTTTTTTTTTGTTTTTTTTAATCTTTTAATATTATTTTCTAATCTGAAAATCCAAATACCATAAGTGAATTTACTGAACTTACTTCACAAACTTTGGGTCATACTTATGATTTTTCTCATTTACAGTGTGCCTTTATCTGTAACCATTTTCAAGCTACAACTTTATGATATAGTGACATCAAAACTGAATATTTTGTTGAAAAAAAAAACTGTGGCGCCTAAAGGGTTAACTTTGGACCCTTATCTCCTTCTACTAACAGTCAGCAAACTGGTCAAAATGTTCTGAAGTTTATCAATCTTTTTTTAGTTGCTCGTGTGGTGTGTAGACAGTGGGGATGCTCCAAATTAAATTAATGTTCAACATGTTCAGTATTTACTATCATGATTACTGTTGTGTGGGAGGAACCTCATGGATGGTCAGGCACGTACCTCATGAATTAGTGGTTTTCTTAAGGCTGCACAGCTGTTCAACCCCAGTCCATTGAGTCCCCTTTGAATTGTGCATTAGGACATGCTCTTACTTTCACTATTGAACGTACCCTTGAGTTCTATTGTTGTTTCTTTACCATTTTATTTGGCTGAATGTTTAAGTGGTTGCCGATCACAATCATTAAGGATTGTTTTCTTACCATATTTCCTCCTGGGAGATGATGGTTTTTCCAGTTTTTAACCCTCTGATGCATGAATTATGGAAGTCAGTGTCAGGATTTTTCCCTTGAGTGTTTTTATTTGTCTTAAAGCATGAAAAGTTTTCCATTTTTTTTCAAATATTTGTAACTGAGTATTCAACTTAAAACAGTGTGAACTTATGTAAGTATGACTTATTTTTTGTTTGACTTCTTTTTTTTGGGTAATTTTATGAATAATCTTTTTTAAATGCTTTGTGAAACATTTAAACTCTCTTTCATCAATTTTAACACTGAATAATTTATAGTTATTACACTGTTTTACCCTCAAATGTTTCATCTATAACATTTTTAAAAATATATATATGTTTGAAAAAGAATTAAAAACATTTTTTCAGGCCCTTAGAAGAATAAAAATATCCTGACACAGGCTAATGTGAATTTCCGCCACATGAACCATTGAATTTAGGAGTAAATAAGTTTTAAATAGGTGTCCACAGTAATGACCACTTTGCACCACAGGGTTAATAATACATTGGACTGTTTTCAACCCATTTTAGTAGTTTCTGCAATCGTTCTAGATGTTTTCTTTGCTTGATGCATGCCAAGAATTTGACCCTTCTCAAACAGACTAACATATTTTCCACGACCACAGGATGTGTCTTTCTCCAGTTGTTTAAGAAATGAGAAGTTACTCATTAAATCAGCTGAGGTAAAATATCTTGTTTCCAGCAGAAGGATAATCACCCATGCAGTAATTGTCCAATAGGAGGCTTGTACCCATTTGCTTGGATGAATCCAGGTGGTAACTTTTATTTTGGACCAAGCAGTGTATAAAAAAAATAAACAAAAACAAAAATACAAAACAGCCATTGCAAAAAGCCCAGTCTGAAGTCAGATGAGTGTCATAAAAAGAGAACCAGCTTGCTGGGTTGAACAGAAATTACTACAAAAGGGAATGTACCAGCAGTGACTCAGCTCGCAGCATTTAGCTCCTGTGGTCTACAGTCTTTTATTTCCTCTGGAGTCAAGTTTGACCTGGAGAAACTTTGTGACAGTTTGGACTTTAGCTGTTTGTGAATGGGATAGGTTAGTGCCAGATTTGCTGTTTACAGAGCAAACCTATGAAATCTGTCATTTTTTACTTTTTTAACTAAAAAATCTTTGAAAAGATTTGATAAATCTTTCAGGGACACCATACTAAGAAAAATTCTGTTAGGATTTATTGTCACCTCTCTCTGTCCCATATGGACAGTAGCTGGCATACTTAAGGCCACTGGCAATGTAGGAATTTTCCTGAAGTGATTAATACAAATTTGCAAAACTCGAGCAGCGCAGAAAAGTAGTTGTGCGGTTGTAGCGGCAGATTGGAGAAGTTGTAATCGCGGAGTTGTGGTTTTAAAGATAATAGGCATTTTTGATAATAAAAACATCTATGAGTAAATGTTGGATAACATCCTTGCAGCTATCAATTTGTTTTTCAGTCCACACATTTATGAGTAACAATTCTATGACTTTACATTCAGATCATCCATGAGTGACTATTTTTTGGTGGGGGGGGCTCAGATTTTAATTGTACTGGTTCACTTACCCCCCCCACCCCCCAAATAAATTGTTGTCAGAGATGTGACAAAGAGATGTGAATAACCTTACAACAATAGGCATATGTGTGAATGATTGGGCTTTCCTCTGCAGGAAGTAACGCTAATATGTTCTAACCAGAGTGAAAATGTTATCCTAACATAAGTGTTTGGATCAGACTTTCTTTAAATTGGAGCAATTACTAGTAAACGTGTCTCTGTTTTGCAATCTGGTTCTTCTGCTAACTCCTCAACAAAGAGTCAGACTGACATGGATCCCTGTGGGTTATAAACTTACCAATGACAAGTAGCTCATACAACCTAACAGAACATTAGGGAACAAAGTATCATAAACCTACGGACTACCCCTTTAACCAAACAGAGTGCTTGCAATTGCAATCAAAAAGTACTTGCTTCTAATTAAGTTTTAGGAGACGATTCTTTTGGGAAATCAATGAAGTATACAAAGGACAATATGCACTTTCAGTATTGTTATTCACACAGATATAATTAAGTTAGTGTGGCTTCTTGATTTAATGCAAAGCACGATGACAGAAAATGATTAAGAGACAGACGCACTTTTAAATATAAACATCACACCTGCATGTGTATTTAATGCTGGTATTGTTCTGAGATTGCTGCACTTCTCCTCACACACACACACACACACATGTACACACACACACTCTGATGTGAGCTCACACTCACGTTTTCATCTGAATTGCACCCCCATGTACTAAAGGAGTGATGTCTTTATCCCAGGTAGAGAGGTGAGGCAAATGGAACGAGAACAGAGAGAATATGACAATACTCACATGAAAGAGAGGCCTTTCAAACTCAGGAGAGACATGAAAGACTCTCTCGTCCTCCTCTTTTCTTCTCTCCTGATTCCTTTTGTTCTCTCTCTACCTCCCCTCTCTCTGTCTCTCCCTCTCTCTCATTCGTCCTCTCTGTCTAGTAATTGTACATTCAGCCTAGAACTGTGAATGCTAACAAGGCTTTTAGCCACACTGAATTAATGTATCCAGTGCATTTCACTAATGCGCTACCTTTCATATGTCACCTTTTATGCTGTTGCTGTGAATACATCTTAGTGTGAGTGTGCATCTATTTTGAGCTTGTACAGCTCAGATTGCCTCTGGCTGAGTTTGTTTAGTTACAGATGACATACAACCTTGTTGCTGATAGCTATTACAGACTGCTCATTAAACCTCTCAGCTGCATATTAACTGCGATGAAGTGTAAATAAACTGCAGATTCTTCACTAAAGATGCAGCATTTCATGAAGGCTGCATTAAGCCTCACATCTCTAAACCTTTTCATGTCAATGAAATGGCCAACTCATTGCTCTTGATGTTATCCAGTTTCTCACTTGTCCACTTGAGGCAGTCTTCCAAAGTGTGGAGGCCCCATAGCAGCATATGCAATACTTGTTTTTACAGCATGATTCAAAATATTTGCATCCTGCTTCTCTCTACTTTGACATCTAGAATGCTAACAGTGCTTAGTCACTAGGTTGCTGAAATGTGTTGGTTAATCCTCGCTTACATTTCTCTTCTTACAGCGTGTAATGGTAGATCCCCAGCTACACAAATAGGATGTTGTTGCACTAACAGTTGCACCTACTTCATAATACATCTTTAGCTTTGCCTGTTTTTGAGCCTTCAACTTTGGCAAGAAGAGAAACCTGTTCTCTCATTGGTCCACACCACTGATGTGACAGAACTATAAACTGTATGATACCTGGGTGTCATCTCTGTGATGTCATCCGTCTGTTTTTGGTGCGGAATCTTGAAGCAACTTCTCAACCATATTGGAAATGGGACAAGTTTTCAACCTCTTCACCAAGAGCTAAAGGGTGTCAGCTGTCAGTCAGGTGATCTGCACCTCTGATTGGATAAACTTTTTGTCTTCTAAACCGCCCCTCTCTACCACATTTTCTTTGACTAAAATCTTGACAGATCCCCATGTTACCATCCCATACTGTCCCACTTTATAGTCCCCTTCTGTTGGGGTGCCAGACATACTGATCTGACTCTTAGACTGTTTATAGAATGGACAGCGTGGCCCCGCCTGTCACTGTTGTACAATTTTGAAGCCAAAAAAAACTCTTGACGGGAGCCAGGTTCCGCCGTTATTGTGCAGCCAGAGTCTGCATAGTAGAGAATTTCCAGTGGAGCCTAGCTAAAAAAAAAAGAATAATAATAATAATTTTTCAATCGTCGAAGGTGTAGTCTCTTTTTGGCTCCATTTCCCAAAGTTCCTTATGTCCATGATAAAAACTACTCACGAAGGGCAGCTGTCTACCATCTTAAAACCAAACTTATAACTTGGTTTTTAACGTCCAATAACTAATTCAAAAACCATCCCTCAGTTAAAAAAAAAAAGACTTAAACACAATGCAGTCAAATGACATCTTTATACCACCTTCGAGACTTCGACTTCCTTTATTGTCATTGCACAAAAAACACAGCAGTGAGATTTGGCAACGAAATGTTGTTGCTTGGCTTCAGGTTACAATAACAGAGTAGTGCTAAAATTAAAAATATGGACTATATAACTTACATACAGTCTTTAACTGAAAAAGAGCTAAATTAAAATAATAAATATAAAGTGCAATGGAGAATGGATAAATAAAATAAAATGTAAACAGCAGAATTAATAGTGTGTAAGGATGTGGGAAACATTTCTACCAGGTGTAATGATTTTTTTTTTAGTTTTTCTGACTCGTATCCAGAGTGCATGGGGGGTGGGGGTGGAGTTTATGACCTATACTGCAGCCAGACACCAGGGGGCGGGGCATCTGTTGGAAGCTTCAGTTAGAGCCTAACGTCATTACGCCCACTGAATACACCGGCTATGATCTGACCCCAGATAGTGGAGCTAGATTCACTGCAGTCTGTTGATTGGTGGAAAGATATGTCACTTACCTACAACAGCAGTAATGAAGAATAGCACCTAACCTTGATATGTTTAAATCTACAGTTGGCTTCATGAAGATAACTTTCTTTTTGTTTAGAAAATGGCATCATGAAATCAAAACAAGACAAATCGTTGGATGTCTTCCATTGTTGCTCTTTGTTTTCTAAGCAACGTTTTCTTCTTCACTGGTTTTATTGATGGGGTACACTTTGTCACCCTGCTGTACCATCATACTTTCAGGCCTCTGACCAGGAAGGTCACTGTTGGCTGTGGAAACACACAGGATCAGGCTTTACGGATCGTACCTTTACAAAACTGTACTGATCCATATTGAGCCATTTGGTAGAAACCAGGCAAAAGTGGCCCAGTTTGTGATTGTTGTTCACTTTGAAACATTACAAATGATGGTTATTAAATGCTGGGACGAATGGACTCCAAAATTCCTTTATTCTGACAACAATACAGGCTTTTAAAGTAATTGAATGTGTTTTGATTACATAAAGGCTTAGAGTTCTGCATTTTAAAGCATCATTTTGGATGTGGCTGACTTAAATGATAAATAGTTGTGATGTAGCTGTTCGGAGGTCAAAAGCAACCTGATGACACAAAAACTCTGTAACATTAAATTACATCTCACTGTTGTATATATTCTTTAAGGCTTCTAAGTCTCATCTTGAAGTCAGAAAAAGTAAAGTACAGCTGACTCACACTCTTCATTTCTCATCCATGTTTTATATTCCACAGAATTTCCAACACAGCTGAAATAAATAAATTGAATGAATGAATTCAAATTTCTTCTCATGGGCTTGTTCTGGTTTTCATCAGCAGAAAGTTTGCTCACTTGGCATGCTTAACTATTCAAAGTCATTAATGCATTAAAACGGAGAAATCCCAATCGGCTGATGAAAACCATGTGACAGCAGAGATTAGAGGATGAGGAGAATGTTTTTGACTGTGGTCCATGTTAACTGCAGTTTACAGTGAGAAGAATGAAAGACCCGTCAGGCTTTATTCCCTCAAAGTTTGATGGATCATGGAGGGAAAGAATCAGCTGGATGTTTGCTCATGAGAAAATAAAATGACTTTAGAAGAGTTTGGTTTAATCACAGAAAAGTTTTATCCCTCTTTAGTGTGAGATGAAGGATTTGGCTGCATTTTTAATCATATTTCTGAGTTTGCATCCATTTTTTTTCTCATAATGGAATTCAGAGCAACTCTCAGATTAATGAAAAGATAAAAAGCTGTTACTTGTTTTTCACAAATCAAATGGGCCTGCAGTAGGGCTGAACAATTTCCAAAATAATCTAATTCTGATTATTATTTCCTGTATTGAAATTGCGATTTTTTTGTGTGATTATTTCCAGGTTCCCATCTTATGTTTTTAAACAAAACAATTGCAGGACATTAATGTTTATTATATTAATTACAACACAACAACTCACTAGCCCTATAACTGTGACTACTTTTTGTCCATTTTTTAAAACTTTTCAATATTTTTTGCCACTTTAACACAATTTTTTGATACCTTCTCACTATTTTCCATGTTAATTCCCAATTGTCTTGCTAATATTTGTTGTTTTTGCCCATTTTCGACACTTGTCACTCTTTTCCCCAGTGCTGGACCATATTTTGCAACATACTGAGTATTGTACCAGGTTTAATCCCAACTTTTTTGCTGTTTTTGATTGACTTTTGCCATTTTTTTTAACCACTTTTCACAGTTTTTCATTACTTTTTTTCACCATTTTTGATACTTTCTGAATTTTTTTAAATTTTCCGCCAAAATTTGTCTTGCTAATTTTGTTGCTTTTTGGCCATTTTAATCACTTTTCACTCTTTTTTTGCCACTGTTGGACCTTTTTTGCTATTTTTTTTTACTATTTCCAGGGTAAACCCAATTTTAATGGAAATTTTTGTTGCTTTTTGTCAACATTACCACTTCAGCTAAATTTTATAGCTACTGTAGCAACTCCTAGTCAAACCTTGTCGCTCGCAAGAGGAAAGTTTAGGGTCCTGTATTTGTCCGATGCGCTATGGCTAGCTTCAAAGATGCACACACTAAGGCTCAACTGCAGGTTTTATGTGGTTTAATGAAAGCAAATCAAAGCACAGCAAAGTGAAGCGAAGCACAAAGAAGCCTAAGCACAAGCATTAGCGGTCAACAAAAATTATGGCTACCCCGTTCTCCTCTCTCCACCTGACTGCAGGTAAAACTTGCTCCAAGTAACTTAACAGCTTTTCCCCACATGACACACATTCCCGGCTGTTACTATAGCAACCTCAAAACACCACGTGTCATGTCAAAAAACTATTATGGCTACAACACTCTTCACTGTTTTTGCATCTTCTTACCACATAGATTGTCTCATGTAAAGGTAGTTTTCAATAGTTTGTCTCTTTGGTTGAGCAGGGTTGAGTATCTCTGGTGTAGAGAAGAAAATATTCACGGCAAAAACTGTATCTAGTATTTTGACACATTTCCAGTTACAGAAATATTGCACTGTCTTTGATTAGAATATTGCAGCAGGACATATTGTGATGTAATCTA
This sequence comes from Thalassoma bifasciatum, assembly GCA_008086565.1. Taxonomy (NCBI): domain Eukaryota; kingdom Metazoa; phylum Chordata; class Actinopteri; order Labriformes; family Labridae; genus Thalassoma; species Thalassoma bifasciatum. The sequence continues at coordinate 21,171 of RPOG01003561.1, read as the reverse complement.
ATTTGTGATTAATTACCCAGCCCTAGTGTGCAGTACAGAGTAGCATCCCCTCAATGACCTGATGCCATGACTTGTGTAACAAATGATGTAAAACTAAAGACATGAAAGAGCAAAAGTTGGACAGAAGTCAGGAAGCCACACCTGTTTGTGACCTAAGTCCACCTGTTGAGGAAACTCTGCCCCCTTAGGGCGTCACGTGATGAGGTCAAGGGTCACAATGACCTAATGTGGGAGTCGAAGGTCATGGGTGAGAAAAAAAAACAGCGCCTCAGGAAGGTGTATTTCTGTTTCACCGTCACCAAAAGTGCATCAGTGGGAGTATGCATCATCAGTGCACAGCTGAGGTGAAGATTTAATCAGGAACTGAAATCCAGCAGAGTGAGAAAATGAGACCGCTTCTGTTTCTCGATATTTTTACATCAAGCGGAGGGCTGGCAAAAGATGAAGGGAAGGTGAAAGGAGGGGGGAGAGAGAAAAAAGATCTTTTAATCTTTTGATCCTTTCACTTCCCATCAGGTCTCGTATCAAACAAATTACCCAGAACGCACCCCTGCACACATCAGTCTCATTACCCATCTCCCCCTTCTAGGAGACACTGGGTAAATAGCACTGTCTGTAGGGAGACTAAGAATCAACAACATAATGAGACTGCTGATGATGAGCTGGCTGTTTGTGTGCACAGATCCACGTGTGCATACGTGCATACATGTGGTTTAAGTGCTTTGCTTGATATTTACTCACTTTGATCAGAGTTTGAATTAACTCTGACCCAGGAGAGCCCTGGATGACATGATAAACACACTATACTGACATTATATTCCACATTTTATTAGTAATTTATTGCCGACTTGTTTACAGGCTGCAGTAAAAGCCATGAGGAAGAGTTGCATAAGATATCCAGACGGATTGGGATCTTGCAAATGATGGGAGCCGTGCTCCCTGCAGTCTAAGCCTGGATTTAACTGTAGGATTCTTGTCGTTTGTTGTGTTTTTGTCAGAGGAAAGGACATGAGTTACATTTTCTGGTAGAAAGTAGGACAACTTTCGAAACATCCCAAAATTAAAGCAGGATTAGGGGCATTTTCTTTCGCTCGACTGAAGTAAACAACAGCATTTTGTAAACAGCTTCTTGCTCCAATTCCCACAAAAACACATCACTAACATCCTCCTTCTATTGCCCTTGTTTCTCTCCTCCACCTCCTCTTTATCTACAGCATCCATCTTTTTAAAGTTTCAAGTCACAACCCCTTACAATCTACACCATTCTCCTTTGTTCCCACATACAAACCAAGCATTGTCCACGTGACACGGTGACAAGGGGACCTCCATGTCAACACCAACAGTAAGGCAGAGGATCATTATGTCTGGCCACGGGGTTGGTCAAAGGGCAAAGGTTAAAGGTTGGGAACTGTCACCATTAATGGAGCCTCCTCTGTCAACAGATTTGTATATAACAGGAAGAGACGGAGCGTTTCCCATCAGGACTCACATCACTTTGTCATGATGTGTGATGAATGGTTCTCATGTTAATCACACAGAGGGATGTTAATGGAAATGGACCGATGATGGAAATACAGTCCGTGCATACTATACTCCTCGTTTATGCATGTGGTGAATATATATATAAATATAATAGAAATGCTATGATCTGACCTTTGTATCAGGTATCAGTCTGATAGTGACTTGGAAAGTTTGTGAGATATCTGTGACCCCTGTGGGCCCATTCATAGAGCAGATCTATTCAACTAAGTTCTATGCTCTCCTATATTTCCAACAACCGTGTGCATTACCAATGCTCATTGATATGTGAATACTTTCTTGGCAGAGCTTAAAAATCCAGATATCCACAGCAGCTTAACTGTCAGGTTTTTCATGCTGGTTTCACTGTCAGCAACTTGCATTATGTGCAAATTTAACTCTTCATGAATTTACTGCTGATGTTTACTGTTAAATTCATTTTTTTTTTTTTGTAAGTGCTGGGGATTAACTTGCCACACATTTGTTATCCCATAAGAAAAAAAAATCTGTTAAAATATGTTTCATTTTGGTTTAAAAAAGTAAGAAAAACCTGAAGATAATTCTCAATTTTATTCTCATACTCAGGATAATTGGCTCATATTGGTATTAGTTGATATCAAAACCCAAGAATTATTGCAATCAAAACTTGAAAAGTTGGATCAGTGTAACCACATGTTACAGTCTTGTAGTCTGTCTTTATGTTTTTATATTCAATCTAAAAGTTTAGACCAAGTTGCAGTGATCTCCGTCACAGATATTGATTGTGGAATTATTAACAATTAAAGCCGTGTGAGGATGTCAGATCAATTGGGAATCCGTTTTGAGTTTGATGTATAATTTTTGTCCCTGACTGCAGTGCTTGGCTGCTGAGCCCTTACAGGGGGAAAAAAAGATTTCCACACTATTGCAAGCACTCTCAAATCTTGTGCACGATAAATGTTTTTTGAGATCTTAATATTTTGGAAGTTAAGTCATTACAAAGATGTGCACGCATTTTTTAAAGGAAGTGGCATTAGCTTTATTTGCTCAGACGAGGTTAGCGTTCTTTAAACACTACATTTAAACCGCAAGCAGTAGAAAAATGCCAGGTTGTCCTCTGGTTAATTGACAGAAACACCATCATAACATAGTCAACTTCTAACACTATCTGACTGTTACAGAGCTACCAGTGTTTTGGAGTTAAAAGTGACCATGCTAACTGTGGACTCATAACCAAACACGTCAGTGATAGTTGACTCAGAGTCACCAATTAACAAGGTCACTTTTTACTTTGAAACATCTGTAACATATGTCTTGAGAAAACATTTGCAAGATCTCACAATAGCTTTGTGATATCTCAAATATTTCTCAAGACTATCTTTTATTTGTTAATACTTTCAATCCATTGCTCCTTAGGGGCTCAGAACCTTGCAAAGCCTGCCACAGTTTATAAGGGTTTGGTGCATTCACAAAAAGAAAAAGAAAAAAACAACACATGGCCAATATTTTATCAGTTTGTATCTTAGTAATGCTGTGCTGAACTGGTCCAAAAAAGGGTAAGGTCAAATATCGATGTGATATTTTCCAAGCCTCAACACAAATAAATCAGACTCTACTCTTATTGGTTACATGACTTTTTGAGAACATTTTTTTGTAATGTAGTAACTTCTCCCCAAAGACTAAAGCATTTTCTTTCAAAACCATTTAGGACAACCATTTCTTTCTGGATTAAGCATTCCATATCAAGATATTGAAAGAGGAAAGGGGTCTCTTTTAAACCTGTTAACACCCCTAATTCAGAAATAAAAGACTGAGCCCAGACAGAAACATTCAGAGCCATAAACCAAAAGGCCACACATGCTTTTAGAAAGACGTGTCTACTCACTTTCGGCCTCACACAGTGTGTCTCCATCCTGTATTTATGACTTTAATGTATGAACTTAAGACCTCATAAAAATGTGCTCTTTCTGTATTCTTACGATCACTTATGGACAGCCGGGCCCATCTATCAAGTCATTGAGTGAAATGAAGTGATGTCATAAAACAGGCTCCCACAGCGCATGATTGAAATGTGTCGAACATTACTCAGAGGTGAAGGCCGATTCTTCCCTGAGAGCTGATGATGGTGGAGCGAGGACAGGCCGCAGAGACTGGGGGAGGTAGACGGAAGGAGGGAGGGAGCGAAAGTGATAACCTTGTCTCTCGTTCATTGCTGTCTGCTCGGTGATTTAATTTGGTTGTGCCGTCACACCTGAGCTAAAGCTCATCCATCACAGGTACTGCAAGATCCCTCCATCTCTCGCTCTCTCTCTACCACCATCCATTCTTCCCCCTATTCTTCTCTTTCACCAGCCTTCTCTTCCATCCCTCCTTTGTATTTCAAGCCTCTCTAAGTCCCTCACCACCTGTCTGTCCAAACCTGTCTCCACTATGTTCTTCATTCCATTTCTTCTAATCCTGTTCGGTCAACATCCTTCCACTCTAAACAGCTGCTCAGATTAAATAGATTCTCCTGGACTTTCTTTGGAGTGTGCTTCCTCATGAAACGCTTGTTGAATCCCTGAAACAAAACATGACATACCATCGTGTGTGTTTGTTTTAAAAAAAATGAATAGAGATATTTTCTTTGTTTAAGATAACTTTACTGAACACAACCTGTCAGGTAATGTAATCATCAACAGATACATGGCACTGTTGTTTGAAACAAGCAAACTTTTGTAAATACATCCTACAAACATAGTTTTGTAGCCGGCTACATTTAGTGCTACTCGCAGCCTGGTGCTCTGAGACGTATCTGTAACGTACTGTTATTGAATCCTGGTTATGTCCTACCAGTGCTCATCTACCAACTCCAACCTCACCAAACAAACATAACCTGGCTCTTCATTGAACTGATGGACTTTCAAGTTCAAACAGACCATTGCAGTAATGGAATGAACATTATCACAAACAGCTTAGCCTGTTTAACCCTTTAGCTTGTGTTTTAGCCTTGAAGAGGCTGCACAGTTTTAACAGTTTAAAGGTGAACAAAAGAAAATGCTCATTTTCATATATATGCCTAATCATAATATGCTATTTCAAATGGGACTATGAGCATCAAAATGGGTTATTTCTAAATGCTACTTCTTAGCTTTCCTGTCGAGTTGCGCACAACTAGATTGGTTTATGGCACAGCATGTCACTCTTTGACAATGTCACACAGGCCGATGAAGTTATGCAGTGAGAGGAGAGATCTGTGTTTCTCTCTTCTAAAAATGATTTCTGTGATTTATTTAGTAGTTAGTAGTAGTAGAAGTGAAAGCAAGAGCTGGACTGTCTGACAGAAACAGAACAGGAAAGTAGAAGAAAGCTAAATGGAAGTGTGATGGAGCACTGTTTAGAGGCAAACACATGGGTTGAGCTGTTTGTGCTAATGTTCATTCCAAACCACATGCAGCAGTTATTCTGCAGCTATCTGTTCAAACCTGAGAGTCTATCAATAAAATGAAGAGCCTCGGTGGATGAGAGCACTGATTTGTTTATGTTACATGTCTCAAAGCATTGAACTGTGAGTCGTGTTCAAACTGAGTTCATAGTTTGCTTCCTCAGCAACAAAGAGCGTTTTAATAACAATAGTCTATGGTTTTCTGAATGTTAGTTAAAACCGAATCAAGATCTAACATTTAGAGAACGTTCCCTCTTAGTTAGACTGAAACCTGACAAAGCCTCACGTTTCAACAATTGTTGCCACATGTCAAACAACAGTGCTACATAACTATTAAAAAATACATTACCTCATCCCATTGTATCTAGTAAAAAAGTTGTCTTGATCAATGAAAAGTCAAGTTAAAAAGATCAATCCTCTCTAGACCAAAACTGACACCAAAATCTGTCCTGTTTTGTTGTGACTGTGGGGAGCAAAGGCTTATGGAAAGCAGAGTCTTAATTCCCAGAAACTGCTTACAGCTGGTTTAAGCCTGTGTTTTCACCTTAAGTCTGTGTTTTAGTCTTCAGCTTGTGTTTTAGCCTTTAACTTGCTCTGTAAAACTCCTGCTCAGCTTTCTTCTGCTTTTCTGTCAGACTGTCCAGCTCCAGTGTCCATCACTACTACAAAATTAATCACAGAAATTGTTGTCAGCTGAGAAAAACACAGATCTCTCTCCTCACTGGTAAACTTCATCAGCTTTGTGTTGTTGCAGAGACTTTTGTGTGTATTAGCTCGACTGGCTTAATCTGACTTGATCGAGAAGCTGAGATATTGCATTTACAAAACACCTGTTTTAGTGTGAATAATCTCATTTTAAGTTGTTGATTATGATCAGGCATATATCCAGGAGTGTGACTTTTTTCTAGATCAGTTCAAAAGTCCTCGCCGTCCCTTTGAGACAAAACACACGAATAAAGTACTAGAAAAACTAAATTAATCCATACAGAGACAATTTATTGAAACCTTCGCCAGTATTATTTTCATTGTTGTTGTTGCGTATTTTTTTTTTATTTGTTTGGCTTTAAAGATTGGCTTTTTTTAATTGTTGTGTGTTGCCTCTGGTTCCTCTGGAGCTACACTTACAGTATACTCTCTAGGAGCAGCAGCTTGTAGCACTTCCCCATTGACATTGTAACTTGATAATCAAATATAGAAAAATTTTCTCAGATTTTGTGCAAACAGATTGTGCAACTGCTGCCAAGTGATCATTAGAAGGATCTAATTAGATATTACTTTCGGGTTTTTTTTAATTATTCAGAGACAAATGTTCTCCACTGTGGGATTTTGGCCCTAAAAACCTCAAATTATATACTCCATAAGTGCACATTTAAAGATAATAGATGACTGTGACTTTTTCTTTCCTCTGGACTTCATTTATGGCCGACAGCTGCAGCAGATTCAGAGTAGGATATGTGAAATAAAAATCTTTCTCCCGTTGAGCTGTCAGATTTCCGAACTTTGTCACAATACAGGTGAAGCAGTTTTACACTCCACTCGTGTTTGTCCCACCTGGCAGCACTGAACCAAAACCTCTATTTTTTCCTCAAAGTGAAGCCCCTCTGCCCGTGTGCGTGTGCTGTTTACCAGCAGGTCTCCATGTTCTGCTAACACAGGTTCACCCCGCGTCACATTGGTGCAGTCCGCTGAGCACCCAGCAGGTCTCTGGCTCAGCCTGGGCAAAACTAATCAACGCATCCTGCAGGGGACATGTGACCCCCCCACTGACAGACCACAGGAAGACTCTGCACACCTGAACTCAGCCAAGAAAGCATGAAGCACACACTCCTGCAAACCATGCAGCATGAAAACAGGTTCACGGCTGTGCAAACACTGCACCGCCTGTTGTTCCAGAGAGAGAGAGTGGAGCATGTGAGTGTTTGCATGTAGATCAAATATCCTCAGAAGGAGAGAAACGTGGCACAAATGTGCAGGTCATCATGGTCTCTGGAGGGACAGCAACATCAAGTCCTGTTGTCTACAGATGTACACATTCTCTGCATGTGTGAGTCCACTATTAATGGCTTTTTGTGTCATGCAGAGACTTTCTCTATGTGACATCAACCTCCCAGTGAACTGTTTACCAAAGCTTTGGCTTGATCAGAAAACACTTAAGGGTCCAGAGAGCTGTGGTACAAGTGTGTGAGACTTCAGAATGTACAACTTTGAAGGGTGCTACAGTGGCACCTGAAAGAAAAATGGGAAAAAATGGTTTAAGTACCTACAAATAAACCTCAATATTATTATATTCTTAATGTGTTTTAAGGCCTTAGTATATAGCACATGCATTTGCAAACTGAGGCCAGATCAGACAATGACACTGAAGCGCTGCAAGATGAAACTTCTCATCTGTAGTCTGACAAATTTGCAGGGAGCCATGTAATGTTCTTTATAGGGATGTCCCCGTTTAATCACATGATCAGAAACTGAGTCAGACCATGTGGATCCAGAAACAACTGGAATTAGATTCTACATCCGGATTAGGGATCGGATGTATGTAAATATATATTCTCATTATTTTTCAGCCGTCTCAACTAGTCACAGAAACAACGTATGTGGCAAGATGTGACGTTGCTGCGCGGGTCTATGTAAAGGAAATCCTGGACCTGTTTCTTTGCTCCTCTTCATTTTTTAATGTATTGTATAAGTATTAGATCGGGACCGCGATATTGGCAGATACTCATCAATTAACTTGGAACAAAAAACCTGATGTAACCTCATCCCTAGTTTTTTATTTGTTTGTTTTTTTAGTTTTCAGGTTATTGAAACTGGATAAAAACTTGCTCAACCAAAAAGGGAAGACCGTTCTCATGTCAGAAAGTTAGTGAAGTAGTAAGCGCAAACCTTTTGCTGATGATCTTTAGTTTCGCACGTTTGCCTTAGATGATTTTGACAGGTCTGTGAGACAATGACTAAAACATTATTCATTTAACACAAAATAATGAAAATACAGGAATTGTCCATTAAATGCGCTATGTATTTACACAATCCTTGGATCTACCTTTTGCATTCTCAGTTCAGCTGTTTCTATCGCTGCCCGTCTCTTCTTTCTGTAATTTTCTGTATTATATCTTCAAATGTCAGACATATTTCATCCAAAGTGTAAAGAAATGCATTGGCTCCTATGGAAAAGACTGTAAATCCTGAAAATGGTAACACTGTGATTTGGGAATTGAATTTGAGCAGTCACAGTATCTTCTAAATGAACTGACATCAGTTTTGAGTTTTTAATGAGGATTTCTTTTCTCATTTTTCCTTTAGTGAACTCATAAAAATCCCACAGCTGCACTTTGTCTACTAGCTCTGCTTGTATCTTCCAATCAAAATTATTGGCAAAGACTTTGAGGTCAGTTAAGGACAAAGTGTAACAAAGACAATGCCAAAGCTTTATTTATAGGGTCAACTGGAAATGACCTCTAGAGAGTATAAATTAGAAAAAAATTAATCTCATTTCAGTCTTCACTAGTAAGCAGGTCTTAAATAACCTACAAACGAAAGTAAACAGATTTAAAAATGTATCTATGTATCTCTATGAAATTGCACAAACTTGAGCCTAAACAGCCAATAAATCCATTATAATACTGACAGTATCTGTCTTTACAGTTTGTATGTGTTAATCACATTAGGTTCATCACATGTGAGAGGATGTAAGGTATCGATCAGCTGCCTGTGAGTCTTTGATCAATGCATTAACTAGTCAGCTTTTAGTCCTGATCAAGGCCCTGACGCCCTGCACACCGTTAAGTGATTCTTAATTAGCAAATACTCTCAGACGTAAACAACAGAAGACCTGTGTGTGTGTGTGTGTGTGTGTGTGTGTGTGTGTGTGTGAGGTTAAGTGCATGCATGTGCATTTTCAGCTGCTGCAGTATTGTGTGTATGTGTGTTGTCGACTGTGTGGATGTGTGTGCTTAAACAGAGCTGGCAGGCTGCATGCTGCGCTGGCTGTGACCTGGTCGCCCCTTAGGAGAGAAATCTGACAGAAAAATCTCTTTCTCGGCTCATTCCTGCTCCTCACCATGCATACTAAGAAAACCTAAAAATATTCCCTTTTTGCACCACAGCCGTTGTCGGAGAAATTAATCATGTTGAAATGGGATGCTTAGCATTTCAACATCCTGCATTTGCTGAAAAGAAATGCCCCCTCTAGTTCAATCTCATTCGGTTTAAAATTAATTTCTCCGCTTAAAAAGATTCAGATTTTTTCCACCAAGTTTGAAGTGGCAGCCTTGCCAGAGCAAAGGCACGTGGGAATTTGAAGAGAATACTTCCTGAGTTTCTTGGTAAGAAAAAAAAAACGACTTACAAAACCATCCACTGAGGGAAAAAATACATCCATAAATACACAGAAAAAGAGACGTTTCCAGTGCAGTATGCTGAGTGAGGTCACGCCAGTTTCCCGACACACTTCCCTCCTCGGTTAAGCTACAGAAATAGGATTTTCAGACTGGAATTAAACTCTGGATGGAAATCATCCTGGGTGGACAGTGGGATTTTTTTAAACCCAGTCATGTCTTTCATTCTCAGGTGAAAGTGGAGGATGAGTTGAAAGAGATGTGAGTGTCACAGAGAAGAGGAGAAAAATCCTCATCATCTCCTTCTCCTGCTGTTGCTGCCTGCTCTCTCCTCCTTTCCCTCATTCTACCTCTCTTTTTTCACTTCTCTCTCTCTCTCCAGCTCACCCCCTACCTTTTCCCCCACGGATGAGAGCCCTAGATAACCCTGCATCACTACATCAAAGAGAAGATGAGAGGGAGATGGATAGATGAGGTGAGAGGAGGAGGAGGAGTGGGAGAATCTCTGGGAAGCAGATCAGCTGAGGTAGAGGTCAAGGAGAAGGAGAGAGGAGGAGTGGAGGAGAAGTGGTGAATAAGATGTGAACACCTGAGCAGGATAGAGACATAACGGAGAGTAGGAGTGTATCCCTCCCTATTTGAAACCTGTGTGTGTGTTTTAATCTCTCAGTGTGTGTCTGCTTTCCTCTCGCTCTCGCTTCCATGCACACACAGCTTGCATGTCCACTTTTTTTGGCTTGGTAAGGGAGCGAACAGTTCAATTAGCCGGAGCTGTCAGAACCTTCCATTTCTGCTGTCGCTTCCTCAGACGGAGGGATGGAGGGAAGAGAATAAAGCTGTCCAGGAAAAGCAGGAACATCAAAGGCCCTGTATTGAGTGAGAGGTGTACCCATGTACGGTGTGTGTGTGTGTGAACGGTGTGTGTGTGAGCATCTGATCAGTCACCATTCACACTGACCCAACCTCTCCAGCCTCTGTGATGCATGATAATTGAGCAACAGACATTTGCTGACATGTTCACGTTTAACCTTCTGCTGTTGGTCATTTTTACCTCCGTAGACTCACCTGCACACATGCATCAAACTTTTAATACAGAAAACACGTTTAAAGTCCTGCGGATCAGGTCTCATGCACTTTCCTTTGATTGGCTGGTAATCTAATGCTGCACTACATTGATAGCAGTTGTAGACGAAGTTGTGGGGTCTGAACTGTTTGAGCAAGTGTTGATGATTTGCTATATTTTGCAACAATCAAATGCATATAAAGTCAAAAAAGAGCATCAAATCATACCTAATTGGTTCACATACACTACATTAAATGGACAACTTGCTACTTACCCGAGTACAAATGTTACACAAGGCCAGGTTACACAACAACAACAATTATAACCCAGATGAAATCTAAAGAATGTTCCAGCTTTGAGCAAAAGCTTCACCTCCATCTAGAGCAGATGGATCTGCCTGATTAATTTTCTGAAATCCTGCAGGTCCCACTTGCTAAGCTCCATAGACAAACGATTTCAACCTGTCTCATATTGATCAGACCAATCAGGAAAGAGCTACAGACAGTGGAAAGCGTCTGAATGTTTGAAAACAATGGTGGCATGGGAAGCGGTCTCCGTGGACGCAGCAATATCTGCAGTTTTTATCAGGAAGAAACTTAATTTCTTATTCGAAAGAAGAATTGAGAACGTCACGTAAAGCCTTTTGACGGTAAACAATGTTTTGAGTGAAGACGGGCTGGTGCCTCAACCAGTGCTTCATTATACCATCTCTTTAAAATGCTGAATCTCAGCCTCTAAATTGAATCACTCTGCATAACAAGGCTGCTTGTGTCCTGTCATGTCATGTCCAGTTTTTCTGTGCGATGACACTTGCGGCCTTTCTGCAGGTGTTACAGGATGCTTACTTGTCAGTTCTTGCTTGAAAGTTGTGTCAAATTAGCATGAAATCTCAGGCTTTAACAGTGTTGGTCAAGAAGTAACATTTGAGCAAAGGACAACAGTGAAGACGGCCTGGAACAGTTTTAACAAAAACGTACGCTCTGAGAATCAGGACAGCAGCCAAAGGACACTCACTACAACAAAAGAATTAGGAAACCAACAGCATATCATTTCAACTTTTCAGTGTTGTAATGTAACAAAGTACAAATACTTAATTACTGTAGACTTTACATAAGAACAATTTTCAATTTTGACATATCTGTACGTCACCTAGTTATTCTTATTTCTGACTTTTACTCTGCTACATTTCCCAAAGCCATTCTTGTTATTGGTTACTTCAAAATGAAATCAGAAAAAAATTCAAGTTGGTGACATTATGTCTGTTTGTCATGTCAAGTTCAAGCTTCATTCTCCTGTGCCTAGATATCATGATTTTATTAAGTTATTAATATTATTAACTCTTTCCCTGCCATTGACGAGATATTCCGTCAATCACGTCACAACGCTTCCCCGCCATTGACGAGTTTTTCCATCATTCAGTGTTTTTGCCGCCACAATGCGGAGGGCGCTGTTGTGCATCTTGTGCATCAACCTCACACTTCTTAGTGCACAAAACAAACGAAGAAGAAGCAACTTTCATGGAAACTTATTGCTTTACGTATCCCTTGACAACATTCTACATAGCCATCAGCTTTCTTCTGAAATTCCAGCTCCTGTGGATCAATTAGAAGTGATTTTTGTAAGTCCGAATTTGACAAGGAATCTTTTCCTTTAGGAGACGTGTAAAGTTTTGGCAAACAATTTGGGTAATAATGGGATGTCTTCACACTAATAATTGTTATTATTATTATTGTTATTGTTTTTTATTTTGTCATTCTCAATACAGTGTTTATATTTGATAAACAGACAGGGTCAAAAATGTAAATATTGAATCCGTTTTTTTCCACAAAGTATGTGTTCCAAAAAACGCTGTTTTCCGGGCTTTTTGTTTGGAATGTTGCTTTTTCTTGAAAATGGCTGATATTCAAATGGAGATAACTCAAAAACTAACGGATATTAAATAAATCTGTTTTCTGAATTCAAAAGCTGAAACCCTCTTCTTTCTTTTGACGTATTCACCATACAAAGAAACCAAACACAACATTTTCAGTGGGCCTTCAAAGATTTGTGGATAAGGTAAAAACGCTGGCGCTGGCTGGCAACTAATCATCAGAACGCTGGCGGGGAAAGAGTTAAGTGCTTATTTGGAAAAAAAAAAAAAAAAAAAAACCTTTTACTTCTTACACTTAAGTACATTTTATATTGGGAAATTACTTTCTACACTTAAGTACACGGAAATGTCAGGTGCTTTAAGACTTCTACTCAAGTTATACTCTAAAAGATGACTTTAACTTCTACCAAAGTCATTTTCTGGTAAGATACTTGTACTTTTTCTCAAGTACTGCTCTAAAGTACTTTACACAATGCTGCTGGCTGTAACTTGATACCATAAAATTCACATCTATTTCACTACATTAGGTGTTGTTTATTGTAAATCTTGCTTGGGTTATGCATGTTATCATTTCTGAAACATGCAGTTAAGTTTGCAGTGATGGCTTTTATTACTGTAATGGTCTTATACAGAGCATTAAATGTGGTTTTGGAAGATAAAGTATGAAAAAGATTGAGTCATATGAATATTGAATACATTGTGATTCAGCTCTCTTTCTGTGGACCTTGGGACCTCGCCATGGTTTAAAGCTCATAGTTTACAACATGAATTAAAGATGTAAAGTTATTCCTGGATTTATAGTTTCTGATTGCACCTGTGAGCTCGTGCTGGGAGCAGGTGTGTGCATAACAACCAGAGGACAGAGCAGCAGCAGCAGCAGAGGGAGATCAGAGCGAGGGAAACAGAGATGAGTGGGAGGATGATGAGCCTGCCAAAGCTGCTCCCATGTCAGAGGAAGAATACAGGGGGTGAAAGGTTGGCGACCCCGGTAAGAAGACTCTCGCTGTGTGAGAGCGAGGAGCGGGACATGGAGGGATGAAGGGCAGGGCGAGCTGGGAGGGGGTCAGAAAGAAAGCAGAGGAGAGAGGAGAGGAAGGGCACATTCTGGCAACATTCTCCTCTTTTTCTGATGAGATGGGATTAGAGTTGTAGTTTGTGCAAACAGAAAAGGGAGATCTAATATCACCAGTTTGTTCTATCGTTTGTCTCCACATTTTCATATGACGAAAATAAACCTAGCTCAATGCGCCCACACGGTGTAAGAACTCTGCTTATAGGAAGACGAAAACTGGCAACTAGTGCTTTAAAAGAGAGCTAGGAATCAAACAAAATGACTTCATTTTAAAGGCTTCTCTTCCTTAACCGGTTTCATACACACACACACACACACCACATATTTGCACAAGACTGGAGCTGAAACTCAATTGCACTGGCACTGGTATTCGTTCCACCAGTCAGTCCCAGATTTCTCCCTCTTATACAACATCAAGTGAGTAACCCAGTTTGTGTAGAATTTGGTCATGGGAAGGACCAGTGCAGCTCCATCAAAAACACACATATACACACACACACACACACACACAGGGATGAATAATGTGTGCAGCTATTGTCACACTTGGAGTCCAAGTCATGCTCTCGCTCTTTGTCTCTGATCTAAAGCCCAGTAAAAGCTTTGGCAGCATGTGTGTGTGTGTGTGTGTGTGTGTGTGTGTGTGGTGTGTGTGTGTGTGTGTGTGTGTGTTGATGTGGGTAAAACAATAACATGTTTGTTGCTTTAACACGGTTTCCTCCATCCGTGTACCGTTGTAGAGCTGAAGCATTCTTTACACACTTTCAAACACAACACCAACTTCTTGTGCTTACACACACACACACTCATTAAAGTTACATACACAAACATGTCGACGTAAACCACAAAAACCAAAAGAGGAAGCTATCATTAAGCTCCCTGAAAAGAGCTCCCAGGGTGTAATTTAAAAAGATAATGGCACAAAATAGCTGAGAATTCATTTTGTGTTTATATTCAATGAGCAGGAATTATGGGAATTTTGTTTATGATTATGCCTCGTAGCTTGACAGGATGAATAGTCATAATGGAAAATGTATTCTATCTCATGTTTCTTTAATGGATCATTTAACCTGAATGGTGTTTGTTCAACCCAAAATATGTGAGCATCAATCAAACCCCCGCCCGCATCTGTTTACATATTTTGCACATGTACATGAAGTTTCATTCATGTATAGGAGATTTGTTATGATTTCCTGTTTCTAATGGGGGACAAGCAGCAAAACTTGATCCGCCTCAGAAAATCAACAACACTGGCAGAAAAAAAAAAAAGTCCAGACACCAAACAATCTGTGTTTGGATCCATGTTTGCCAGTTCACTTTCATTGTGTTTGCTGTCTGTGCCGGCCTGGGTAGCATCAGGGTGGGGGTTGTACTTGGCAGTGGGACACATGTACGTGTGCGGGCAGAGACGACTGGGAAGTTGGGGGTGGAAAGGGCAGATGTTGGGATTAAACGAGTGGGGTGGATTTTGAGCTGGGAGAGTTAAGCTGTTCGCTGTTTTCAAAGGGATTTTGGTCAGAGTTGTGGTTTTACATGAAATAATTAAAAAAAAAAAAAACTCCCCTTTTAGTAATAAAAGCAGGGTGGAAAATAAGCGTAATGGTTATTTTTTTTTTGCAGCTGTTGATCTGATGTAGTGCTTTGTGAGGTCTCAAACAGCCATAAACACAACTTGAGCATGTTTTAGATTTTAACTTCATTCTCCAGACTAGTTTAAGCAATCAGTTTGATTTTTACACTCAGTTAAGGAAAACAAGCTTTTATCTTCAGTTAGGTTGTTGTCCTCATTGTTGCCAGCAATTTTCCAGACCCCTCCAGTGAGATTTTTTTTTTTTTTTTTACACAACAAGCAACAAATCTAGTCACTTCTCTGGAGTTTGGACACTGGCATAAAGCACAGATCTTACTGATCTCACAGGTGCTGCTGTGGTCCCCCCTTTATCCCCAAAACACTCACAGGTGGACAAGCCCTCCTCACTCATAGCAGTCTCACCCAGCTGTACCCGCAGCAGGTGACTGCATGAAAATGAATTTTGCGGTTGTCTCTTTTGGGTCATTTCTGCCTGTCCCAAGGAGGAGGGTTGATATTTTGACACAAGAAAAACAAAAAATGAAACAAGGACTCACAAAAGAGAGTCAAATTGTAGTTCTAAATATACTCATGGTGTGTTTTTTAACACACCTTTTGTCTCTCCCACAATATTGCACTGCAAAAACTGAAATCTTAGCAAGTCATTACATCTCATTTTTTGGTAAAAATCTCGTTATCCTTGATTTGAGCCACATTTAACTGACAAGTCAAGAAAAATGTCTTATTTGAAGTTATTTAAATACAAAAATGACGTCTGAATTGCTTGTAACATAACGAAAAATCTTCCAATGGTGTAAAAAAAAAAAAGGCTTGTCAAGTTTTGAATAAGAAAAATTTCTTTAATCAAGAAACTGTTTTCTATCCCATTGGCAGATTTTTTTGACTTGTTACAAGCAATTTAGACCTCATTTTTGTCTTCTAATGACTTGAAATGAGACATTTTTCGGGACTTCTCTGTTGAATATGGCTCATATGAGGAAAAATTAATTTTTTTATTATTTATTTTTAACCAAAAATAAGACATAATAACTTGCTGACATTGCAGTTTTTGCAGTTTGCTCTTCTCTCCTGCAGCTTCCAAGACAAATGGCTCATCATGCTTGTTAGACGATGACGTCATACAGTGACTATTAGCGATTTCTTTAACAGTCAGTGAGGGCCCCTTACTGAGGAGAAGCACCTCTACCTCTGGGTGGATGTGAGTCTTAGCTCTTTTTTTGTCTCCACCAGTTCCAGAGGAAGCATGAATCCTATTCTATAAAGTGAAGTTTTGGAGTTAACAATGAGTTATTTGTAGTTTTATGATATAAAATACATCAGGGCTGAACCTGATGAGTGTTTTGAGTTTTATTCACAGTAACAAAGTTGGAAGCCATTAAACATTACTAGCTTTCTAACTTACCAACATCATTGGCAGTGATAGCTAAAGACTTCATGGGGTCATATTAAATTGTTTTGCCACTTTAAAGCCACCTAAATTTCAGTTAGATGCCTCCTTTTAAAACCTCTCAATGAACAAGAGCACTTTTAAAAAACTCTGTATTCCTATTTTCCAGCGCTGTAAGGTCAGATTTATAAAGAGACGGGTTTGTTTTCTGTGGGAGTCGTTGTCTGGCTGAGATGTTATTATATGTGTGTGTCTGTGTGTGTGAGACCCACAATCCAAAGACGACAAAGGGGGAACGTGAAACTGGTA
Organism: Thalassoma bifasciatum; assembly: GCA_008086565.1. NCBI lineage: Eukaryota > Metazoa > Chordata > Actinopteri > Labriformes > Labridae > Thalassoma > Thalassoma bifasciatum. Next base: position 4,627 of record RPOG01003561.1, on the reverse strand, counting down.
TTCTAGGTTTCACTTAATCATCTCCTGATGCTAGTGTAAACACTGAACCTGATTTGAGCTAATTGGGTTTGTAGTCGGGGTAAATAGTGTAAAAGGAAACCGCTCGCACATTCAGCATGATCTTTCCCACACCCTGCTGCCTTGTTGGTTCTACCCTTATTTTATTCTCTTTATTTAACCAAGGGGAAGAATTGTTAAGACTCATGCCGGGCGATTTATCTGCCCTCTTTTTCTCTCATCTGCTGTTACAAAAAGGTTTTCTTTCCCTGAAAGTCATGAGCAATTTCCATCATGTTGTTTGTTCGGATCAGGATTTTTACTGGCTTGAGTATTTTGTAATTAGATTTAAGGAGAAAAAAAAAAACATTAGAAAAGAGAGGGAGAAAGACTGTTGTGTTTATTTTAGGAAGTTTTTAATCGATTTCCTAGCTGCGGTTTGATTTTTTTATATTTCATATTTGTGGTTAAGGACCAGCTTCCTTCCTCCTCTCTACCCGAGTTTGGCATTCTTGGCTCGGTCTTGAAAAGTTTTTGCCGTCCAGCGTCTTGTCACTCACATCTCCGCTCTCTCCCTCTCTCATCATGCTGGGTAATGTAGTCACGCTGATTGCATTCTCCCACTAATCTAATTCTTCCCTCTTTCAGCCCCCCAGAGACTTCAAGTGGATTCACATCACATCCATTTCAGTGACCCACACACATACACACATACACACACATGCTTCCTTCTCTCCCCCTTCCTCATGACAGCACATACTAACTTTGGATTGAAAAGACCCATAAGCCTCGCCTGCCTTTACCACTCCGATCACATTACCGCCTTCACAAAAACAAACCCAGCTCCAGCTAACCGCTTAGATCTCATTAGACATCCACAAAAACCAGTGGACTTCAGTGATCCACATCAAAATGAAACCCAAAGGGGATCTATCCAGCAATTAAGATAACGTTTATTCCCAAACAGCAGAGTTCCCTTTATCGTATCGTTAATTTTAGCACAGTAAATGTAATTAGCTCCGGCTTCAAAAGCGGTGGCTACGGCTACATGACACTAATTTGTTCTAAATTAGCTGTCCCAATCCTACAAGATCCATACGGTCTGATATTAAAACTGAAAACCTCCAGAAAACACAGCTTGTACACGGAATCATAAATAACTTTTCCTTGGGAACTTCAAATCCCATGGTGCACTGCTAATCCTCAGAGTAAGAATGATCAATGGCTCCAGAGGTTGTCGGGGTCAAAGGTGGCTGACTGGACTTGTTAAGGGTCAGTGTTTCTTTGAGCTAAAGAGACAAGCGAGACAAAACAAGCATTTCTTTCCCTCTCTGGAGAAAAAAAAAAGGAAAATCAAACGGCGTCTCAAAGACATAACAAATCAATCTCTCTCCTTCTAGCGAGGGATCAAGATTGATTATCTGGATGCGCATAAGCCTTCATGTTTCTCCGAGTCTGAAATGGGAGAAATAAACAGAAGAATTCAATAGTTCTGAGAAGGGAAAAGAAAAAAGGGCACCTCTCTTTCAAAGAATGGAGATACAGTTACTGCATGTTCTCCCTTCCTTTTTGTTATGAAACACACTTTTTTTTGTCGGCCTCTCTACTTCTGTGATAAGTGAACTCATTATTTCTGTCCTCACATTAAACCCTCTCTGCTGCCATCGTTTTAACCCAAAGACAACTGATGACGATGTCAGAAGCATCCAGACGTAGAGCTGTAAACACAGACACATCGATCTTCACATTTCTTCCTCTTCTTCTTCTTCTTCTTCTCTCTTTCTCAAATGATTGAATGTAAATGCACTGATCTTCTCTCACAGCAGGAGAGACAGCGGTGCTTGTGATTGACTGTGACCGAGCTGATTATTAATATTTGAAGGCAGCAGGAGTAGTGTTTCCACCTTATCAGAGTTTCTGCAGCAATCATTTAAATCACTGAAGGTATTTGGCATTCTGCACAAAGGCGTTACCTCGAAAAAGAAGCAAATGAAGCTTTGTAACCAGACCTGCAATTGCACAGTGGGCGGAGAGCAAGTGGAAGATAAGTTGTCATTTTTCTTCTGTGTTTGATGATTACATGTGTTCATCAGTGTGTGCAAAACAAGCCTGTGTTCATCTCTGTTTGTCGCTTTGACAAAGAGTGCCAGCTGAAGTTTGCTCCAAGGTACAAGTACATTTCTTTTCACAGAGAAAAAAGAAACCGTACAGCTAAAAAATCCTCTTCACTTTTTAAAGGAGCTGTCCTTAAAAGATTAAGATGTTGGTGTCTAAGGCCTTTTTGCCACTGTGTGTAAACTGTAACAGTCTATAAAAAAAGAAAGGACATAGTTCACACGGTGTCACCTCTTTGGTGTCTGAAGAGCTTTTAAGAAGACAACAATGATGACCATAATGATGCTGTAAGAGCTGACTCCAATTAACTTTGAACATTTCTAGGAAACTCGTCCCCTCCACAGTATCTATAAATGTTTGGGTTAAGATATTGGAGGAACTATATTAGAGTGTACCAGCCTGGTTTGTGGTTCCTTATCAGCCAACAGACTTTCTTTTCTTCAGTTGCTAAATTAAAAATAAGCAACTGTTGGGGTTAGTCTTAACCCGATATGACCCATTATGACAAGTCTGACAGGGCATGCTGTGATGGCATTTTTTTTGGATATCAACCCTTATAGCCCAAAGTCTGATATTATGTATAGAGTTGTGCAGTGGGAGCTGCTAGTCTTTAAAGGGGGGGGGGGTCTCATTTTTTTTCTCCAGCCTACATCATAAATGTGTTTGTTTATTTATATGTAAATTCTGCCCTACCCTCCATTCCTTTTCAAGTACATGATCTATGACCCTGTTGTACTAACTAGGCGTCTTTCCAGTAAAGTCTCCGAAACAGTTCAAAACTGAGAAGAACGGAATAAAAAACGTTGAAAATTCTCTGGTGGCAACTAATACTCAAAGATTGATGATTTGCTCTTTTCACTATCAATCAAAAAGGGATTCAGCCTCAGACAGATCATCCAATCATGCAGAAGCCGAGCGTCCGGGCCCGCCCACTGCCCCATAGACCCCCAGAGATGCTGAGCATCTGATGAGTGGGACAAAGTCCAGCATTTATCCAATGACCATCCAGTTTTGCGCAGTGGAACAACCCACTCTAAGCTTCCCTATTGAATTCAGTTGACGCTCAGCATCTGTCTGTGTAAAACACTGCGGAGCTGCAGGGATGAATGAGGGGGAAGTCATGTCGGTTTCCTATGATAAGAAGCTGATTCTGAACAAAAGATGAGCAGATTTTTGGCTCATTTGTTAAACATTTAAAAAAATTCCACGTGCAAGTACAGCAAAATGTATTTCTACTTTATGTACCATATGTACAAAATGTCAAAATGGAGATGTTCACAATTTGTACCATGGAAGACAGTACAGAAAATCTTGGTTAAGCGTCATCTGCAACTCTCAGTGTAGATGTGAAGCCGAAATACAAAGAAAAAAAAAAGTGTTAAAAATGTACATTTGTGCTGGACATGACATGAGTAATGCAATGTTTGTATTCAAAACATCAAGAGAGCCAAAGAGACTAAGTTTGATAATTTCAATTCATCATTCATCATTTCAGTCAACATTTTATCTGTCAAAATTGTAATGTGCTTTCTTGTAATGGACATTGAAATGCATTAGACATCAACTGCACTTGAGTGGAAACAAGCAGATAAATACAGAAATAGGAGGTAGAGACAAAATAGTAAATGTACTTTCCTGAGCTTTTTGAGCTTGCCTCAAGTAGTAACTTTTGAGTAACTGTAGTTTTTTTTTTTTTTTTAATTACTCCAGAAGCTACCTTTATATACTTATTTTCAAGTTAAAGGTGTATTAATGAAGCAGTCAAATCAAAACAGACAGAAAAATATTTCACGCAAATGTGTTTTTTTCTACATATCTTTTTCTTTTGCAAATAGCCTTGATGCGATTTTATATTGGGTATAAAGTCACTTGGCAAGCCCAAAAGGACACACACATTCTTTAAACACGGAAGGAGAAAAGACTTACCATAAGTGTGACTGTCAGGTGTTTTTAGATTGTTTTATTAAGTTGAAAAATAGTGCACCATATGCAGTGAGAGAGCAAAGATCTCTCTTTTTGCTCGTCATCAAGTTTGTCCTCCCATTTGTCTCCATCTGACTCTTTCTGTGCCGTTTGCCTCTCTACATTAGCATGCATGCCCTTCTGTTTGTGCCCGCACATTTGCTCATTGTTGGGCGCCTGCCTGCCCGATGCCACAGGTAGCTGTGTGCTCAGTGGAGTGTGCAGCGCTACACCTGTTCTCCCCTCAGGGAGGCGCTGTGCCTGGCCAGCTGGCAGAGCAGAGCCGGGACAGAGGAGTGGACAGATTGGATAAGCGGTGGGACGCTGGGACGAGCAGAAGACATGGCTGAAGGTGAAGGCGAAAATAGAGGGGATAGGAAAAGTACTGAAAGGAGAACAATGGGTGAGAGAGAGGTTGATGGGAGATTATGCCGCAAGGTTTGCTGTGACGTACTGGAGGTCATAGAAAGTGCAGGTATGATGAAGGCGTCTGAACTGTCATGACTTCCATTTATTCAGTCACTTTATCACTTTTTAGTTTGACTTTGATGCA
>RPOG01003560.1:18661-60904 GCA_008086565.1 Thalassoma bifasciatum | reverse complement strand
GTCTTTGAATACTGGAGCCGCAAGAGGAAAAACAGCAAGGCCAACGCCCTGATCCACAATGTGAAGCAGGAGAAACGGGACGGCTCCAGCACCAACGACCCGTATGTGGCCTTCCGACGGCGGACGGAAAAGATGCAAACCAGGAAGGTCAGTCGTCTTTGTGCTTCGATGGCAGCTCGAAGGCGGCAGTAATTAACTCCTACATGAGCCTCTTGCTGTGGAAGACACAATAACAAGAAGTTGTGCAATCATAAGATTGATTTGAATAGATGTGCCATGAGGCTTTTGAGTGGTTTGTTATCAAGGTCAGAGATATAAGAGTTAAATTATTAGCTGCAGCAGTGAAACACCATCACAAGCTTTCAAAAATAGATATTTAATGCACAAGCAAAGATGTATCTGCTGGATTTTGAATTGTTAAAAACCAGTTTGTAAATATTGTTAATGAAACAGTGAAAAGAGAGCATCTCATTTGCAACTCTGTGATTTTTAGCTTCCTCTTTTGTTATTCTTTTATTGTTATTATCTTTACTAGTGGACTGACCTGGGATAGTGCTGAGCAAACGCAAGCGTAAAAGGATTTTATGGAAGAAGCTGGTGAATGAGGGAAACTGCACATGAATCTCATAATTTTTCAACTTTTTAATCACAAAATTGTGATTAATTGGGGCATAAAACCCTCATCAAAGCCAGTTTTTTAGTTAAGTTTTTTCAACCGGTGGAAATTGGATTCTCCATAAGTGCCATGAAGCATTTTTTGCATTCTGTTGTCTTGTACAGTAGGTTAATCAGTATTAACCTCATTTTGACAAAATGAGTTTCAGCGTTTTCCTGCTAATGCGAACCAATCGAAACCATTGACCGAGACTTTTCACATCCTCTAGGCTCTGATCTTTTATCAAAGAGTTGCCAAATCGGAAAACTGATTTTTGATTGAAATCTTAAATTTACATGAAGCAAAGCCCCAGGAATTTAAGAAAAACATGTCATGGCTTCATCTCACTAAGTCACCGTCTTTACAGAAAGCCTCCATAAAAAGCTAAAATAGATTCTCAGTATCCGACTGTTCAATGCCTCAAACCCTACGAGCCAAACATCATCTGACTTTACCTCTGCATCATGTCTCCAAAGCTTTTACCAAAGCACACTATGAATGAATGAAAGGGCAAAATGTGACTTTTAAAGTGGTTTTTAAATTGTTATTCATCCGTGCAAGAAGCAGAGCTCCTTTGTGAGCTTTTTTTTATGTAAGCGGGTTGAGAGTGACATGGAGAATGAAGTTAGTGAAAGGATCGAAAACATACTTGATTAAACCTGTGGGCTGAATTTTCTGTAAATGACGTAAAAGACACAAGAGATCATGTAACAAAAGCACCAACAAAATCCTCATAAGACTGGAGAATGTGAGAAACACTGCACCCTCTGTATTATGAAACTATAATATTCTGACAGACTCAAGTGGGTTAAATGTTCAATTTCTTCATTTCTATGCAAAAAAAGCTAATATCAACAGACTTGTTTTATCTAAAAGATGTATGTGCCCCCAAGTGGTCATCTAAAGAACTAACTCTGATCTTTAGCAAAGTCTGCTTACAATATCTTTATCATAAACAAAGACAAATTAAACAACTTCTATCCCATGCTTTTCTAGAACCGTAAGAATGATGAGGCATCTTACGAGAAGATGCTGAAACTACGCAGGGATCTGAGCCGAGCTGTGACCATCCTGGAAATGATCAAGAGGAGGGAGAAGAGCAAGAGAGAGCTGCTGCACCTCACACTGGAGATCTTTGAGAAGAGGTATGTCTCTTTGTGCTTCTTAACATGTGAAAAAAGTAAAAAATGAAACTTTGAGGTGTAGGAAAGCAGACCAGCAGGGAAATGTTTGAAGGCAGATAGTCAGACTAAGGTTTAAAACTAGGATGAGTGAACAGTTACAGCTATTTAATTTGCATTGCTCATTACTTTTCCCTTCTCCCGCTCAGAAATGTCATGTCAGACTTCGGTGGGGAGGTGATGGCAGAGGTGTTGGCTGAGCGGGCGCTGGTGAGGCCGCAGATCATTCCCCTGGTCCCTCTCACCAACCAGTACCGACACCAGGACCACATGGACCTCAAGGACTACAAGTCTAAGGTGAGGCTGGCAAGCAAGATAAGATATGAGGACAGTAGTTGAGATAAACTTGTTAATATTTTGGCATGTCTTCAAAGGTTTCTCTCAAGTCTTATCTCTTGCCTGTGCTTTCCATCTTCAGCCCGAGAAGTCAGAAGTTCCCCGGCAAAAGAGGAAATACGAGAAGAAGCAGAAGGTGTTGCCTCTGTCATCGGGAGGCCCCCACCATCAGGGTCCTGTGGTTTTCAACGCAAAGGACCTCAACCAGTACGACTTCCCCAGCTCAGACGACGAGCCCTTCTCCCAGGTACAAACACTGTTCCCACCTACACAGGTGCTTTGGATGTGAAAAAAAAACCCTGAAACCAGTCAGACATGTTGGTAACAATTCATTCAAAAGACTCTTTAGAAACTTTTAGTGTCTTTTTAACCACTTGTCAGTGCAGTGCAGCTCGCAGAACTCATTCTGGGCCTTTACTTTATGGAGATGAGTTCAAACTCTGCCACTGCCCTCTGCTCTCCATCCTTTTAATTCTATTCAAACTTGCAGAACCAGATGAAGCGAGTGGGTTGGTTTCATATTCATGTCAGAGTGCGTGGCTCTGGAGGTATAAATTATGCTCTTCCACTGACCCTCGTACTGACCTCTGACTCCTGTGTCCACAGCTGCACTCAGGCTCATCAGAAGCAGAGGAGGAGAACGACCCAGACGGTGCATATGCCTTTCGCAGGAAGGCAGGCTGCCAATACTACGCTGTAAGTACAGTGAGCCTCATTTCCACTGGGTATAGAAAGCCTGTCCCACCTAAAGGGATGCATAAATGTCTCATTAGTCGTACCTGACTGTTGAAGGTGCTCTTGAAAAACAAAAACACTGATCCCAAAGAAGACGATGAGACCACCCTGATATTGAGCATTTCATTTGTATGCAGGCTCATCAGAACCGTGTGGGGAACTGGCCATGGTGTGGACCCTGGGAGGACGGTTTGGCAGAAGCTCGCTTTCGCTACAGTCTCACTACGCTCACTGTGCCGCGGCGCTGCCTCGGCATGGCTCGACGACGTGTGGGGCGAGGCGGCAGGTCAGTAAATGTGGAAATTATGTTTTTTTATTCCTGTGGTGCTGTAAGAGTCAGAGTATACAATATTATAAGTTGTTAATAGCATTTATGGGGCTTCGCATTATGCCACAAATAAGTTAACTCTTGGTATTGACACTTTTATCCAGCTTTATTACCAAATAAGTTTTTACCAAAAATATGAAGCTGAAGGTCAGGACAGAAAAATTTAAGAAGTCTCCAAGAGAGCTCTTAAATGTGGCCGCCTCTGTTACAAGACCTCACCCCTCCTCCCTTCTTCTGCTCCTCTCTCAGGGTGTTGCTCGACCGGGCACACACGGACTATGACAACATTTTCCACGGACTGGATCAAGAAACGCTCGACCTGCCTCTCCCACCCTCTCCTCCTCCCCCTCCTCCTCCTACAACTACATCACGCTCGCCGGCCACCAACAAGTTTGCCAGTACCTCAGAAACAAATACCTCAGACAGAAGCTCCACCCCCTTCTCCTCCTCCTCCTCCCCCTCTTCCACGGACCTCAGTCAGATACTGTTGAATATAAAGTCGTGCCGGTGGAGGCACTTTAGACCACGGACACTACCACTACACGAGCTGGACAATGCCCACCCGCTATTCAGGAAGTTGAGTCGAGGCCTGAAGCGCTCGCTCTCGGCCTCTGCAGGCGGGGGACAGCGTGGCCCCCAGCGCCCAACGAGGGTGGTCCCTGCACCCACGCCCACTGCTGGTAAGTAAAGGAGCAAACACACAGACTCCTCTCAGCTTTAGGCTAACATCATGAGCTTCTGGAGGACAGGAAAAACCCTGGTTGCTGTCACTACAGTGTGAAAGTTTGTTATCCATCTGGTTGTTAGGGCAACACTTGGCATTCACTGTGTTTCCACTCCCATCTCCTCCCACCCTGCCCAACCAACTCACAAGGTGTCAATTAAATCTGAGCTTGATAAATAAATTCATGAGATGCTCAGGATTTGTTTCAGGTGTGTGGAAACCAAGTCACAGAGAGGTGAATGCAAACTCAAAGCCACTGGTGTTGATGTAAAGGCAGTCAAGCGTCTGGTGTCATCTTTTTGCTACACCCAGTTTATAGGAGTTCTGCTTGTTTAGATGCACACAGAAACAACAACAACCTATTGATTTTTGAAGCTAAATCTGCTTTTACGTACCATAAAGAAACTCAGGGCACCACACACTGGAAGAAGAACAATAGACTCTCCAATAAAATTCATCTCTGCAGTGACTTGAGCCTGTAGAGAACTGCAAAGCAGAAAGCTGTAATTATAAGGTGCAGTGCTTTGATTAAACGATTCAGTGTCAGGTTGCATGAAATGTGCACGAAGCGTGTTCCAGATGGAGGCGGTACACGCAGTACGAGCTGTGACTGATAAACGCTCTGAGTGATGATGAGGAGTTCTTGATCCTGTGAAGTAGAGCATTGAACGGCTCTCAGGGAATTAAAGAATCAATACTGCACTGAGGCACAAGGCCACGTAATACCCTGAAATGTGGGAATAGAGGTTTGAAATCAATGGAAAACCTTTAAAGAAAGATTTTATTAGGGAATTTTATTTACTGTAGAAATGGCTGGGATGTTAATTCGACCGTGGGTGAACTCAGACTTTCCCACTTGCAAACATGCGAGAATATCAGGCTTTTAGAAATTAATCATTGGTCAAGTTATTGATTTTGAACATGAATGTACATGCTTTTTCATTTCGTGTGTGATCAGCTATCAAGGCGTCATTTGGAGCATCTGTAGGTGCAAACAAACTGGGTAAAAGTGCTAAGCAGTACTTGGTGCTGCTTGTGTAAAAGGAAAAATGTCAGTTTTTCAGATTTGTAATTCATATTTGATGGCTGGTTGATATTTCTTATGATTAATCACAGAAAATACTTGTAATCCTCCCGGGAGTAAGAAAACGAGAGCGCTGAAGAAACATGATATTTGCCAAACTAATGAAGTGACATGAAGCGCAGGGTTATGTCCTTGTATTTATACATTTGGTCAAAAGCTGGAATGAGTTTTAGATCATCGTGAGCTGAGGATGCCTCATCACAAGGGTCATTTTTGAGGCACAGATTGCTAGTTTTGGGTAATTCACTTCTTTTTAATAGGAATTGTATAAGGTTGGCTGGCTTGTCAGGGAGAAAAAAACATATTGGTAAGTTGATGTTCATTATGTGAGGCCTAAAAATTGCTCCGTGTCTGTTTGAACCTTTGGGTTGGCGAGCAACAAAATTCTTAAGTGGCAAAAATGTGCAGCATCCCAATTTTGAAGCATCTTATTGCAGCAGTTTAATGAAAATTTTCTTTATAAAAAAGCTTGCTGGTGATCAAGGTTTTCCAAAGCAGCATCCAACTAACTCTTTGGTTGAGACTGGTTGAACCAGGTGTTAGTGAAATAGATAGAAAATTAGGTTTTGGGGATGGAATTGTTGTCACCTGCTAGGTTAAGACCTTGTCGTGTGTTTGCAAATACAAATACTCTCCCTCATTCATTTTTAAAAATAATTTTGTCCACACGTAACCGTGGAAATCTGTCGAGTAGTGTCTCTAAGTATGCCAGTGCCAGAGGTGGCAGTGTTTTTTTAGACGTGAAACACATCACAGCCAATCAGATTCAATCATTCTCTCCTTACGCCAGAGATTTAAACCTGGCGCCAGGATCTTTTTTTTTTCTTTTTTTTTTAAGATATTTTTTGGGCTTTTCTGCCTTTAATTGTATAGTGGAGGACAGTGGATAGAGTAGAAAGGGAGTAGAGAGTGGGGAATGACATGCGGGAAACGGGCCACAGGTGGGAATCGAACCGCTCGAGGGCAAGCCTCATGGTGAGCGGCCATATCCACTCGGCCAACTGCGCCCCTGATCTTTTGTTTTTGCAACATAAAATAATAAGATACACTTGAAGAAATAAGCAAGCAAGAAGTGTTAGCATCAATTTCAAAACTAACGTGTTTGCCATTTTCATGCCCGCTGTAAACAAACCTCAAACATATGTGACAGTAGCTGGGTTTCCATTACAGTTTTTTGCCAAATAAAAGCGATTTCCCCAAAATGTCGACAAAGTATATTTGCGCTTTGAAATTGTTTCCATTGAAGGTTGTTCTAGGCAGAAGCGCTGTAACTCTTGTTAAATATCATCCTGCGAGATTTCTCTGCTGGAAGATGGAGGCTAGAAGATCAGTTTCTATCTCCTTATAACACTCTGCATTCCTCTGTTGTTTGCTGTCTAGTATGGCCGTTATGTTTTTCGAAAATAATAATGATTGCGAGAAAAGTCTCCGTCTCCTCCTCTGTCCAAACGTAGCGCGCCATGTTCACTCACAGAGAAGTGATCATGTGACCAGGTACGTCACGTCCTGTGACGTATAATTGCGGAAAAAGTGTTGAAACATCTGAAAAACCACCTCATGAAAGCATAAAAACTTTTTAGCGATATTTTAGTGCTTTTTCAAAATTCAGGTGTTTCCATTACCAGTTTTTTTTATAGGGGTATTTAAATGTTGCGTATATCCAAGGGTAATGGAAACACACCTACAGATGACCTTTTTTGTCGTGACGGTTCATATCCAAAATGTCTGTTTCCTGGCAAATTCATGAAATCATGAAACTGGAGTTTTACCAAATCTGCACTTAGGCCGGAGTTTTCAGAAAAGATTGTTTGTAGTGACACAATACTGAGGTTTGGTGTGAGTGACAGGCCTGAACATATGTAAATATATGCGGTTTCCCTGATACACAGCTTCATGTGGACATGGCCTGAATCTTCTGAAGTGATCACACAGACCTCGACTGGATTTTGTTGAAGTTTTTCCATCTGTTCATTACGGAAGTTGTTTCTCTATCAATAAAGGAATCGCTGGTTGGATTGGTCCCATGTCTGAGCTACAAAAAGTCACTTGGATCATTAGCAGTGATGAAAATAAGAGGCAGGGAAACATTCAGAACATGTTTGGTGTATTCATATCAGAATAGAGAGGATATAGTACAATTAAGATATTTTCAAAGATGAGATTGAGACGAGAGTTTCATGTGGAGCTGGAGTCACTGTGTCACCTCAGCAGGTGTGGCTGTGCAGTCGAACAATAAGATCCAAAAATAGACGCACAAACATTTTACAGCCACCTCATTTTGTTTTCTGACAGCTGTTGCCACGCGTACATGTCCAGAAGCATTTTGATTGGTCCAACTGAATGGCTCAGCGTGTGTCATCCTGCCAGGTTTTCCAACAAGTTACCAAGAAAGGAGGTTAATTCAGGTCTGAGGAAGGAGACAGATGTAGACTGATTCTTTCTGAAGGAGTCATCACATGAAAAAGAACACAAATAAAGCTCTCAGTCCAAATAAGTGCACTGAGGAAGTCTACTTGTTTCCATAATTGTTACTGGGTTTTTATCAGGGAACAAATAAGGTTTTTACTTTGACACAAACAGAATAGCAACAGATGATGATTATTTTGGTTGATATCAAACTCAAGATGACACAATGACACCTGTGTTTTTTTAGCAAGCTAAATATATTCTGTTCATGGTTGGGTAAAAATAATAAAAAGAGGAAAAAAATCACATTTCAAATGCTTAAAAAAAAGAATAAATTATCAAAAATGGTAACAAATAAAGTAGTTTTCCTTATCTTGATTCTTACAGCAGTATAAAAAGAATGTAAATGACTTGTGTTTTATGTCCAGGTGATTTACAGACTCGTATTTCTCTCCCTCAGCTTTCACAGCCGAACAGTACCAGCAGCATCAGGAGCAGCTGGCCCTGATGCAGAAACAGCAGCTGGAGCAGATCCAGCTGCAACAGCAAGCCAACAGCACCGCCACTGCAAACAGCACACACGTCAGTATCCAAACAGAACAGACTCTGATGCGCCTGTGTTTCTGTTTTTTATCATCCCCTCGCTGAAATCATCTGTTTTCTTCTCTGCAGGGTATGGCGAATACGTTGGACCAGGCCAGCGCTCAGTTAGCCGCCACAGCCCTCGTCACCGCTGACCAACTGCTGGCTCTGAAAACCAAGGAGGAGCTGGCCCTGGGAGGCGGAGTCAACGGTGTCATCTCCCCCTCAGGTATGAAGACTCTGCTCACAATCTCTGAGTGCAAAGGAAGGTAGAGGATTAAAGAAGAAGAGGGACCCACTCTGGTGCAAAAGATAATCTAAATGCAACCCAACATTGTGGAAGATCGTGATTATTTCGTAGAGATAAATGACGTAACCTTTAAAGTGCTCTTAGAAAAAGTGTTGCAGTCTGGTGACACTGAGCAGACAAAGCGAACAATGAGCCTAAAGCAATTACAGTCCTAAACGCTGCGCAGTGAAAGAGCAGATAACAGCACAAAGCAGACAGAACAAAAACCAGCAGCACTAAACCCCGAATAACTGATGTCGTTTCAGGCGGCAGGTTTTAGGAGATAATGGAGAAAAGTGACAAAAAAGAAAATTTCCATTTTACAGAAAGCGCAGATATAAAGTGGTGCATCTAAGATCTGTCCTCCAAGGATACAACACAGCAAACTCAAGAGCCTGATAATCACTATGAAAGAGTTTTGTTCCAGTATGCACCGTCTTTGTTATTGTGGAGGAGAGGAATGAATCCAGCTTCGACATGACCTCATCCTCAAAGAAGAGTTTTAGTAGAGCTTAACGATTTGCAAAAGTAATCTTGTTGTTTGTATCAATTTTGTATTGAAGGGGACGATTTTTTTAAATCTATTTTTCTTGTTTTGTATAAGAAAAACACAGACATGAGGGAAAAAAGTAGGGTTTATGTTTGCATAAATGGTTACAGCTTAGAAAATAATAAAAAAAAAGAATATAATGAAAAAGTTAAATTATTTTTGGTCACATTTCAGAAAGTGAAACCCAAATTTAATCCACTCATTATACATAGTGAATTATTTCAAGCCTTTATTTCTTGAAATATTAATTATTATGGCTTATAGATCATGAAAACCCAAAATTCAGTGTCTCAGAAAATTAGAATATTTCATCAAATTTTTAAAAAATAAGTCTATTTTAAACCTGTAATTAGCCTCTGAAAAGTTTTACCACTTCCTCACTACTTTACAAGTTATTTTTTTAACAATTTGTGCTGCCTTTCTGACTACTTTTGCAACCTAAAACTTTCCCTTATTGCGACTTCTTGTGGTTTTTGCCACTTTTCACCACTCAGACGGTTTCTCTTGCAAAGGTAGCTTTTAACAGTTTGACTCTTTGGTTGAGCAGAGTTGAATAAAACTGGTGTAGAGCATAAAACATTCTGCAAAATATTGTCTCTGGTATCCTGACACAGTTGAGGTTAAAGAAATCTTGCCCTGTCTGTGATTAGCAGACAGCAGCAGACCACATTAAGATTTAATATAATTTGCAGTTAATTGCCCAGTCCTAATTTTCAGTGGTGTGAGAATGCAATGATTGAAGTCACACGTTTACATTCAAGGATTAAATCAGCCTGGAAAGCTTCTGTCATGCAGGTTTTCAAAGAATATTTATTAATTAAAAATTTCTTCTCCACCTCCCACTTTTCTCACCCATCTCCACCCAAAGGTGTCTACAAGGGCTTGCACCTCTCAAGCACAGCGTCTCCTTCCCCAGCCACTCCAGCTCCTCCCACCACGACCCAGAAACCCACCCTGCTCCACCCGTGCACCACCACCAGCTCCACCTCCACCACCAGTAACAACAACGGCACCGCCCACCCTGCCAACACCACTACCACCGCCGCCGCCACTCAGGTCCTGCTGGGAAACAACAACAGCCTCCGTCTGGGCGTTCCCACCGGGAAGCGCGTCCACGCCCCCCGGACGCTGAGCGCCACCATGCCGACATCCGCCTTAAAGCTCGCCCATGCAGCCGCCGCCACCGCCAACTGTCAGAAACCTAAGGTCACTACGGCCGGGGCCTCGCCGCTGGACATAGTGCCCAGGTGAGAAAACAAACACCTGCTGTGATTGAAGACGAGATTCTGTTTGGTCATAAAACACTGACAGAAATAAAAGAGACAAACCAATTAGAGTCTGAGTGGTTTTAAAAACTAAACTTTCTTATTTTCTGAGACTTGTAAACTTGACTTTTGGAGGTAGAGAAACGCCCCCCCCAGGATTGATAAAGTGGTTTGAGTTAAGTTTGTAGACATCTGAAAACAACAGAAATTGAGAAGGCTTTTTAAACGTTTTTCAGTCCGGGATGATTTAGGAAAGTTTTGACCTGTTGTGGTTCTCATTGAAATTCAATTTCTTTTGAAATCAGCCAGTTTATTCTGTATTGATGTTTTTATTTGTTGTGTAGAAAAAGGGCTTCGGTGCACTGCACTCATTCCAACATTGATTTTTACAGAGCCCATTATAAGTTTCTCGCAATAGCTCTATTTTAACAAACAGCTCAGCCAGGGACAATTAAAGCTCCTTTCCACTGCGGGAACTAAAAAAAAAATTAATGGAGTTCATCTGTTCATTGTTCTGCTGCTTCAGGGACAAACCTCTGGAGCTGAATTTTGGGACTGAGAATGCAAGAAACTAAAGGAAACTTAGCATCTTTGAATAAATCAGGAAAAATACATGCAAGGAAGGGTATATCTCATCTGAAACATTCATTTGCAACATTATGTCAGGAGTTAAAACTTCTGAACAACACTTTCTATAGAAATGTTGTGATGCACACTCATCATGTTGTCATCTGAACTGTGAAATTGCTCGTGTCAATTAGCATTGCAAGCTATCACCACCTACAGATGAGTGTTGATGCAGCTAAAAAAACATTCCCTTCAAAATAAAAGCACTGGATTTTTCTTTTCTTGACTTGTTCATTTTTGTCCAGGCAAATACCACTTTTGGGTCACAACTGAACAGTTGCGAATCACAGGTTTATAGTGATATTCCTGTAGTTTCTATAAAGTACAAGGACTAGAATTGTGTGCAACTTGAATAAAATCTTTCCCCGTGAGATTCAATTTGAAGAAATGAGAAAAAATTCCTAACACCTTGTATCATTCAAAACTTGAACTGTTTTTTTTAATCTCTTCTGAGGTTGTTATAATTACACAAACTACTTAAAAAAGCTACACCACATACTTTCTGTTGCCTGAGTTTTTAGATCACAGTGGAGAACTGGGCAGAAGAGAAATGAAAGTATAACTTTAACTCTCAAGGTTGAGATGATTTTGTTTCTGATCATTCTTTTCTTTCTGTCTTTGTCGCCCAGGGAGAATCACGAACAAGACAAGCCAGCACTGAACAGTCTATCAGAGAACACAATGGCCATGGAGGTTACGTAGCCTCCTGCTCACAGCTCACAGGAAGAGCAACTTCTTTGTGGTCGGTTTTTTTTTTCCTTGTTTTTTTTTTTTTTTCTTTTTGGATGTTGCAAACATGGCCGGGAGCTCGTCTGTTTTTTGTCAGGGCGTCTCCCAAAATGTGTCCATGTCATTTTAAATCCATGTAGACATGCATTCACACAGGTTGAGGCGCAGGGATGTGAAAAAAGACGACGACGACAGGTGTGGATTTGTTTGTTGTAGGCATCGGTTTGTCAGTGGGTTAATCAGTTTCCACAAAGCTCTTCCATACATATATTATTCCTGAGACAAGTAACAAAACAATGGGGATGAAAACTCCCAGAAGACTTGTATAAGCACTATTTTTTTTTCTTTCTAATTTTTTTTTTTTTACCGATTGATGCTGCTTTTGTATGATTTCTGTCTCTGGTTTGCACTGGAGGCTTTATTTACATTTTTTTTTCTCTTAGAAGATAATCCCCACACCTTCATTGTCATTTTTTAAAAGAAATATTTTTGTATCTACCACTTTTTTTATTTCAAAATTCTTCACGAAAAGACTTCATTTTTTGTTACTTGTTGATCTAAAGATTAAAAAAGAAAAAAACTAAGGGAGAAAAAAATGCAGTAACTGACATTATCATTCCAGCTTCTACATAATAAGGAAAAAAAAAACATGTATGTATTGAAAGAAAAAATACAAAAAGGAAAAAAAAGACAGTTTTCTCTACTTAAAAAAAAAAACTCCAGAAGGCTGCAAGGCCATGAACCACACGTTATCGGGTGCCTTCATTTGGGAAAAAAAAGAAAAAACCTAAAAAATTTGCTCTCTTCTGTGAAGAGTTTGGTACTGAACAAGGCTACTTGTAGTTTTTCTTTGTCTGTACCACAATCCCAATGCCCATTCCAATGGCCCAGTTGATTCATGAGTTTTTGTTTTGTTTTTGTAGACTCTCCCACACACACACATACACACACAGAGACACGCATACACAAACACGGGAAAATACTAAGAACCCTATGAATTGTCACAAAATGAAATAAAAATCCAGGGCATTATGTGTTTTGACCTGCATGTCTCGTTATTTGTCGTCTTTGTCTTTCGTGTTTTTCTGAAAGTGCTAAAAACATAAGGAGCATGTTATCACACACCAGATTTTCACTTTACAACTCGAAAAACTTCATCTGCCACTTAGATCAACTACTTCGTTATTGTTCCTGGAACTACTTCTTGCAGTCTACAAGCACCTTTATACTCATCCCAGTCTGAAATAACTACCAACCAGAAGCCAAGTGCTGCCAACTCGTGTCATCAGTCATTATCAGTCTTTTTCCGGCTCGTAGCCAACTGACAGCTTAGCTCTGATCTATTTTTAGCGTTGTTTTGTTTTATGTTTGTCTTCTTCAGCAGAGAACATGAATGAGTGAGCAGACTTGTCTTGGCAACGGACCAATATTGACTTTCAAAGTGCTGTGAAGGCGGCTGGTTTCTTTTGTGCTCGTAAGCTCCTCTGACCTGTCTTATGAGGTCTACTGTCGACAATGCAGATGTTTCACACATAAAGGAGAAGTTTATTTGGAAACTTAAAAATGAAATTTGTATTGATAATAGAAAGTAAAATATTTCAGGGTTCATCAAAGTCAGAAAACGGGTTGTTTTGAAAGAGGATGTCAGACAAGTTTTCTGTCCTATCAAACTTAGTTACTTTGTGAATTGCTAAATATTGGGTAGTAGATTTGGCGTTGTGGGCAGGTCCTAAATCTCGCCGGAAACAAATCTAAATCAAGCGTGTCGGCAGATGGAAGAGCTCAGAAATCTCCTGGTAGCTCATCTGTGTTGACTTTTGATTTGATAAAAAACTTTTGACTAAAACCAGTAGATGACAGCACCACTCGAAACTTCACTTCTGGGCTTCAAACATCTTGAATTTTGTTTTTTCCTCAACTCTTTCTCAAGATCAGTGATTCCCAACCTGTGGGTCGTGGCCCCCTGGTGGGCCCCCAAATGATTTCCAAGATAGTATGATTTTTGTTTGTGTTGGGGGTCTGTGATTATATAAAGATAAAAACTTACAGAATAACGTTCTAAATATTAAAACTCAGTCTGGATGAAAAGGATTTTAATCCTAGGGATACCAAACAGTTTCTGGTCCTTTTTTGCTTACGTCACATTTTTACTCACTGTGGTCTCAAAGTGAAGTCCTGCTCCTTTATGGATCCAGAGAAAATTCAAAAGATTTTTGAAATACAAACACACAGTTGATTTCCTGTAATTTTTCGAAGAGGACATGAGAATGAAAGAGATGCTGATAAACTTCTGCTCTGTTAATGTATATTACTGATGTCACTCACAATACATTCAAGTACCCTGGGAAACTTGAGAATCTGACCATTTCATCCGTTTTTTTTCAAGGGAAAGTGTTTTTTTACGCTCCTGCCAATGGGTTTGGTATCCCAAGGGTTAAAAATGTTCAAATATTTATAAAGTGGGCCCTGATTTGAAAATAAATTGCAGGGTTTTTTTTCCATCAGGTAAAAGGACTCAGGTGAGATGTTTCTAAAGCTTCTGGTTCAGAAAATCAGGTATGGAGCCGTAAATTCAAACAAATAACTGGTTGCACACATGGGGAACAATATTTGAGTTCAAGGAGTAATATCCCGATCACTTAACCCCTTAACCTCCACCCAATTCAGGCCTATGAGGTCAAAATTCATCAGTGACACTTTATTTGAAAGAATAAAGTCTCTAGTTTCAGGAAATGTCATGGTTTTTTTATATGTGTTTAGTCATTATGAGGATAAAAGCTGCTGAAACAGTATTTTTTCCCATTCACTTTTTAGAACCAATTTTTGAGCATCATTAACTTCGAGATGCTTCATGCCAGACATGAGACATTCACCCCATCAATTCTACACCTTGTCATCTACATCTGATTATAAAGTCAAAGTTAGATGAACAAATCTGAAATGCACCACAGATCGTAGATTTCCAAGTCTTGACATTTAGAAGTAGTCATTGAACCAAACATCAGAGATTATACAGAAAGCTGCTGTGAAGAGTAACATCTCTTTATTTGTGTGAAGCCGTGTGGACAAACCTCACATGTAGAAATCAGATCAATATGTGAAATGTATTTTTATTGGTTTTATTCAAATGAGGCAGATTCTACAGAGAAGTCCAGCACTCATCGTTAGGGTGAATGTAAAAAAGGTCCGACCTCAGAACCTCGTTTTTATTTCACACTGCTGCATTGCGGTATAACATTTCACTTCATTAAATATATAGGTTTAGATGTATGCTGGATTTCTCAGTGTGTTTTCAAGCCCTGGTCAGGCTCGCTGCAGCTGTTTTCCTACGCTTCCATATTCATTGAAGTGAACACAAATTGGTTTGGATAAGGGATGACATTTAAATGTAAATTCTACCTCCAAATGGAGAAAAAGAGGAAAGTCGATAAGAGCCGGAGAATAAATCAGCGGTGTGGAGCCTAACTCCCACAGAGAGGCCGTGTTTTTTCGTCTGCATCTGACTTGATCATATTTGGATCTTCGCCTGTAATTGCTTGTTTCAGAAAGATGGGGAGTGAGCAAAACTGTAAATGCAAACAGTTTTTTTAAGAGATGGGAAGAAAGCTGATTTGTATTCCTCTGAAATGTGCATCCTAAAACCCTGGAAAGGAGTAAATGTGAACTCTGGCTCTAAATGATGCAACACAGCCAGGAGTACATCTCTGCAAGAAGTTGCATTGCTGCTTCAAAATATCACTAATTTAAAAAAAAGCCATTCTCCAGTGTCATTCTTGTCACTTGTATCTGTATTTTTCCTCTCTGAGCATTTTGATGATGTTGGTTGGAGCCTTGAGTGACGTTCTTTTCTACAGAGCTCAATCACAGCCTGTCACAAAGACGCTTTCACATCACAGCCTCATTATCTGAGCTTCATGTATGCTTACTTTATCTCCCCCGGCCACCTTTGTACCTCCGTCTACACTCTTAGCTTTCAATTACCAGCAGTCCTAATGAAGAGCAGACACACCGAGCAGAGAGTGTGGACGGGCAGGTTCATTAGAGCTGGTGAGTCAGAGGGTGAAGAGGGATGAGGAAGGTTGTCTGCCTTATCAAAAACACCAAATAACCAAGTGTCTGCTCTGTCAGACTCCTGAGGCTTTGTGCTGTGAGTCTCCATCACTACCACCGTGATTCAGAGCATCCACACACACACACACAAGCTTGAGCTCCATGCTACCCAAAGTTCATGGAGGTTTTATGATTGAATCAGTAAACCAAAGGGAACGTTTACAACATGTCGTAACTCCATCTTCAATAGCTGCGCCTTGTTAATCTCAATCTGTTTGAGCTTGAGGCTCTTTTAATACCTAATTAAAAGTTTCAGACAGAAATTCATCCCTGATAGTTTCTCTAACTTTAAGAAGTCACTGAGAAGAAGCTGAAGGGTCAAAGGCTCCTGTACATGACAGGTTTTTCATCTTAAAGTGACGGTGAAGAGAATCCCTATGAAGTGGATAGTAACGACTGCTGTGCTAACTCGTGATGCATTTGGGAGTGAAAGTGAAAGTGGTCCAGATCTTCTTTAGCGTTTTTGTTTGAAACATGACAAAAAGCAAATTTTGTAAGTTTGTAGCATAGTTTAGTAGTCGGCTACATTTAGCATTACTCACAGCCTGGTGCTCTGAGACGTGTCTGTAAAGTGTAAGGTGAGTGAATCCTGGTTATGTTCTACCAGTGCTCATCTACGACAGAGCTAAGGTCACCTGGCTCTTCATTTTGTTGACAGACTCTCAAGTTTGAACAGATCACTGCAGTCTAACTGCTGCATGTGAGTTGGATTGAGCATTATCACCAACAGCTTAACCTGTTTTTTAGCCTTTAGCGAGTGCTCTATCACTCTCACTCTCTCCTGTTAAGCTTTCTCCTGCTCTTCTGTCCCTTTTCTGTCCAGTCCAGATCAGAAGCTAGGAATTAGCATGTAGAAGTAACCTATTATTATAAATTGAGGATTATGATTAGGCATACATTTTCAAACCACTTAAAAAGTTCTCACAGTCCCTGCCTTGTAAAAATGCCTTGTATCTAAATTGCTAATATTGCTATCACTAAAGTCACAAAACAGAAAAGTCCCATGCTTCCCAATCCATTAATGAGTCTCTCCTCATTCATATTAGACTGAAAAACCTCGAGCCTGTTGACTCCTGACCTGGTTGCAATCATTTTATCCATTTGTTGTTGTAATCAAGTTGAATGTAATCTGGTTTTGTCACGGTTTGGCACCTTTATGTAGTTTCCATGCACAATTTCTTGCATCTGGCAAAAGTAAGATTGTTGCATATCTGCTGCAACCTGCCGGAGCAGGGACGTGGATCCAGTGTAAGCTGACCCATTGACTTGAATGGAAGCTTATCTGATCTTGTGCCATGATGGAGTGTATTAAGGCCGTTTGAATGAGACTTTCAAAGGTCTGTTTAAAACTCCTCCTGGTGCTTTTACTGATAAATAACAGAGGAAACACTTAATAACCTCAACAAAATCTACAAAGTGAGAGACTGTGATTTATCTGCTTCTCACCGAGTGATGAAAACTGCTGTAACTCTGAAGAAAACGATGAAACATGGAGAGGAAGAGCGAGATCAAAGGAGGTTTAATGGAAAGGTGTGACAGGTGAAAACAATCAAGTGTAACCTTAAGGCTGGGTGATGAGGAGTCAGCGCGTTAGTGAAGCCGGTCGTGTGAGTCAGCAAGTCGCTCTGACGCCTCAAAACTCTGCATGTGAGAGCACAAAGGGAACATTACACATTCTGTGCTTTTTTTTTTTAATCAAGCAATAGTACAAACCACAGCACGTCCACACGACCAGAACTCAATTATGACTTTGTGATTGTGTCAGCAGAAACAAAAAGCAGCTGGGTGGTGAGGGGAGTCGCCCACGTGCTCCGCGTCTGTACATCTCATATTCCTCTGCTTCCCTGGAGGGAGGCAGGATGAAGGAGGGATTATTGGTTACACGATTGAATTACGTCCTTTCTGCGTGTGTGTGTGTGTTTGTGTGTGTGTGTTTCTGCCGTTTGTTAAATAAAAAAGCCCAAGATACGAATGGAAGTGGAGGGAATTAATGCATTAGGTATTCATGGGCTTGCTTATTGGAGCTGTGAGTGTGTATTTTCTTTATATGTGTGTGTGTGCTAGTAACTTTTGGTGACAGGGATTATGGGAGGTCAGCACAGGTCAGGTTGTCCTCCCTTAATCTGCAATTTCTGCTTGTTCTCAAACACTCACATGACCTCATTTAAGGATCTGATGCAGCCCCAAAAAACTGTATTTTTTTTTAACTCTGTAGGTAAAATATTTTAGGATGATATCTCAAATGTTGGACATTATTTCCCAGTGTCTAGTCCTACAATAGTTTAAAACCTGTGTAAAGTGTTATTGAAATAAAGAAATAATGGTTCTCAACTCATTTAATGCAGATATCCAGTGGTGTGCATAGAGGGGGGGTTGCCACTGTTGAAAAATCTGAGGCCGTAAGTGTCTTCTTGGGAGCCAAAACAAAGCTGAAGTTCCCTCTTAGTTGGCCAACTGCAGTAATCTGCACCTTCGGCTGCTTAAAATACAGTTGTGCCTATAAGTTTACACCCCCTCCAGCAGAATTTTCAGATTTTTTTTTGGCCTTTTCTCAGAAAATATGAATGATAACACAAAAACCTTTCTATTACTCATGGTTGGAGGTTGGGTGAAGACATTTATTAACAAACAACTGTGTTTACTCTTTTTAAATCATAATGACAACAGAAACCTCAATAGATCAAATAAAGCAAATAGATCACAGGTGAGGATGGTTACCTTTAGTAGACATTCAAACACATTTGTGTTAACTTTTGTACATTTATCAGGACAAAACCACCAGAGTTGTGTAAACTTCTTAACAGGGTCATTTTTGAAGTTTCTGTTGTCATTATGATAAAAAAAACCTTTTCATTTTTTCAATAAATATCTTCACCCAACCACAAACCATGAGTGATAGAAAGGATTTTGAGTTATCATTCGTATTTTCTGAGAAAAGGCCAAAAATCAGAAATTCTGCTGGAGGGTGTAAACTTTTGGGCACAACTGTATCATAAACTGCCCTCTTGGGAGCCAGAATATGTTGTCCTTGGTGCCAAAACAAATGCAGAAGTTCCTTTTCAATTTATGAACCACATGTGAGGGATGTTCAGTTTGGTCTCCCTGTGTTTGAGAGGGGATCGTCTCAGAGCGGAGTCAGGTGTGTGTGGGGGGCGTGGGGTGATTGCTCCTCATTCAGAGCAGCTGTGGGGAGGTTATAAAGGTGCTGAGGCTCCTGCTCCTCGCACTGATTCATTGTTTCACCTTCAGAGGCAGTGAGCGGTTGCAAGATATTTTCAGTGCTTCTCTGAGTTTCCTTGGGCTCCCTGGTCCCATGTTTTTCTCAAGCGCCCCACATCCCCAAGTGATTGTTATCTCTGGGCCTTATTATTTCACTCACCTGGCCAACTTTTCTGTTTTCTGTATCAGGAGGTTCTCCTGTTTGGTTCCTCTTCAGCTGCTTGACAGTAGTGATTTGGTTCCTTTTTCTCTGAGTTTTGTTTTTGCTTTAGGAGCCTGTTTGGCCTGGCTCAGCTTTCTTTACCTTCTGTCCCCTTTCCTGGGATCACTCTTCTTGATCCTCTTGGTTACCTCTTGGGGTAAATTTCAGAACCCCTTGTTTTTTGATCCGCATTTGTGTCCATCTTTCCCGCCCTTGTGAAACCACACTATTGTGTCCCTTTGGCTGGTTAAAACATGATAAACTGTCCTTTTGGGACACGAAACACTTTACTGAAGTATCCTCCTCATGGAAGTCAAAATTGTGCTGTATGTGCCTTTTTTTTACCCCTTTACCCCCAACCCTTATAAATGTCTCTGCAAGCCACTGCTGACATTTGATTAAAAATGATGCATAGACAACCCATCAAATGCTGAAACTGAAATATTTTGAATTTTGGAAAATTTGTACACATTTTAAATTTGCTGCCAATAACATGTTTCCAGAAAGTCTGGTTGAATCACCTCGTTCTTTTGTTACGTTCTGTGCAGCAAAAGTGACAAACTGTGTTGACAGAAATTGGCTTTTGAGGCTGGTTATAAGTCTATGCAGTGCTCTCCACTACAGAGTCATATTTCCTTGATTTTTTTTCTTCAAAATTTAGGGCTTTTTTCTTCCCAAAATCTGTTTTTGTTTGTATGACTTAGGAGAATAAAGTCAAAGGTTTGGCGAGTGCGAGCTCTGCGCCAGTTGAAACCCTTTTCTATAAGCCTAATTCATTTTCTCTTGCAATGATTGTAATTGTGACGGTTTCTGCCGCTGCTAGACCAAATAAAATTACTCATTCGTTCATTCATTTTCAATAAAGTGCTTCCAAAATGTCTTGTTCGAGGGCAGGGCTTCAATTGAAAAGAAATATTCGAGCACATTTTTGAAAATGCCCAAGAAATGTGGGACCAGAGGAATGACCCCAAAGTTTGTTTTTAAAGCAGTCACCTTGGATTTTAGCTCAGTCCCTTTTGAACAGAGAATTTTCCAGATTATTTTTTATCTTTTAGTAGTACCTTACAAAACTTCCTTGGAGAGACATTATTCTGAGTGGCTGAACGCTTACTCACCCAGTTTCTCAGAGTTTTGAATCTATTTGTACATTTCCTACCTGGTTTTGCTGTCAGTTTTTAGTATTTGTGATTATGTTTGAGAAATGTACACAAACACTTCAGCCGAGCCGTCACTCTGTAGTTATGGGCATCAAACCAGCAGCCTCTCTGTCGCATCAGTGGCCAAACTTTTTCACTGGATTGTAAAATTTTAATCCTGAGGGGATTACAAAATCCTGCCCATGTTTGAGGATAAAAGAAACTCCTGATTCAATTATTCATCTGCGAAAGAACACTGGGGAATTCAAAGCATGGTAAATCCTTTTCATTGTGATACTGTGTGTGTGTATGTACATATATATATATATGTGTGTGTGTGTGTGTGTGTGTGTGTGTGTGTGTGTGAGATAAGAATTTTAAAAGCAGTCACTTGTTGATATCTGGCACCACCTCGTGGTCAATCCCTGAAAGTGCTGCAAGTCTCTTTTATGAAACACAGCAAATTCCTCTGAAGTTTCTACCATGAATCATCTCTAATTAAATCTTTAACTGTTTATATTTGAGGTCCAGGTTGGGGAGATTTTTCAAAACAAGAGCTGCAGATTAGAAACTTCCTCTTCTGTTTGATTTTCTACACAAAATTTGGACTTGAGACCTGAAAACTCTGCTGTGATACCTGAATGTAGATTTGAAAACTTAAATCTTCAGTGCGTATCAGGAAAAATGTAAGTTGCAGTGAAATGTAAGCTTCTCCACTCAGTGCTCAGTTTTGACCTGCAGGTCAGACAGAAAATAGTTTTTCTGACCTGGAGTTTACCTTAGAGAACATGAGACTTCACCTGAATCTACCCAGGAAAATTTGACTCAGTCACACAAAGCTGCTCTTTAAGGTTTTTCATATTTTTTTTATTTACAGTGAGACATAAACCGACAGAGTGAACACAGTTTTTTATTCAACCTTTTATTTACTCAGGGCGGAGAAATCAAGCGTTCATTCAAAGTGTTTCTTGAGAGCTCTGCTGCTACACACACACACACACACACACACACACACACACACACACACACACACACACACACATGCAGCAGCCACAGTCCTGGTTTGTTGGATGCTGAGCAAACAAACTGAAATATTTGGAGGTTAGGTGTCTCTCTCTCTCTGCCTCAGAAACATCTCACTTCAAAGACGTTTGCTCTAACACGCTTCACTTCCTCATGTCTGTTTTCCGAACACTTATCGCTGTATCTAGAGCAGTTTCTCAAACATGTAAATGAATTTATCTGCAATATGGATCTCAATAAAAGACAAAAAAACAAGCCCAAAGAATTAAATAACTTAACTTTCCCCTGACTGAATAAACTTAGAAAAATACATGGACTATTTTCAAATAATGTGCAAAATTTCTATGATACTGTCATTTAATGCCTTAAAATGCTTAAAATATAACTGTGGGGTGTAATAAAGGGATAAATAAGTTAGTAAATAATGTCAAAAGGAAAGTTTCTCCTCTTCACCATGACACATAGTGGACTAAAAACTCAAACTAGAAGTTCAAAGTTGAAATGTGCTCACAGATATCAGTACATTCAGCTTCCAAAAGATGATATGGACGTAGATTTGCATTTAAAAATAAACACATTTAAGTGTTTGAGACATAATATAACAATCATAAGTGTTAAAATGTGAAAATATTAAATAAGATGATAAAATAAAAACAATAAAAAGTGATTTTCAAACAGAAATAGTTACTGTGTTCATGCATTGTCACTGGAAAAAGTAAACACTTGCGTTAAAACCTCGGTGTAAAAGGTTTGAGTTGTAAACATTCGTTAAACTCACGTACATCACTTCACACAGAAAACATGATTTTGTGATCCATTCTGCTGAAACTGGAAAAAAATAATCATTTACATTATTAACAAACATTTTACTGCCACACAGCGTCAGTCCTTGAACCAAGAACTCAGTCAGTTTGAGGACAGAGAGGACGCAGAATCACACAATGGTAAACGGCATCACACCTCATAACAAGTAAGAGACATACCTTTAAAGGGCCAGTTCACCAAAATCACACTTTTCTTTTCTTCTTTAAAATTCTCATGATAAGATACCCCAAAGAAATCTTCCAGATCAAGTGTAACTAACTGACCCTGATCTTAACTTCTGTCCTGTGAAACCACAATTGACTATATTTTCAAATGTTGCAAAGGATAAAGGAAGCAGTATGTTTGGTTTTTTGTGAACCGGCTCTTTAAAAGTGGACAAAAAGCTTGTGTCTTTTCCAAACAATGTGTTAGATTTGACATGTATTAATTCAGTGGCGTGCACTGGCATTTTAAAGGAGGGTAGTTTATCATGTTTTAACCAACCAAAGGGGCAGATAGGTGTGGTTTGCCAACCAGGACGGCACTTTTGCATGTGTTTGATTCCCAAGAAAGCACTTTAGCTCAAGTTTGGCACCAATAAAGATACTGTCTGCGAGCCTTTTGGCTGTGGACATCACTGTTATGAAGACAATTACTCCTCTTGTCCCACAAACTGCCTAATGCTGATCTTTCCCAGAAATCTTGACAGTAGTTTGTAGAGTATTTGTAAATCATTTGTGTAGTTTTTTGTGTTTACATTGCTAATTTACACCCATTGCTAATTTAATACCGGCTTGGACCCCTTTTGCCTTCAGAACTGTCTTAATTCTTCATGGCATGGATTCATCGAGCTGCTGGAAACATTCCTCAGATATTTAGTCTATTTTGACTCAATAGCATCACACAGTTGCTGCAGATTTGTCGGCTGAACATACATGATGAGATGAGAATCTCCTGTTCCTCCACATCCAAAAGCAGCTCCATTGGATTGTGATCTGGGGACTGTGGAGATGGTTGGAGCTCCTTCTCTGATGCAAGAACTTAAAAATGTCTCTTGATATGGAGTTTTGTGACCCATGTTGGTGAAAGTGCTCTGTCTTCTCCTTTAAATGCGGCGATAAGAAAGTCCCTCAAGTCCAAGAATAACCCTTTGATACAACAAACACGACTTATAAATATACAGTTTTCTAAAAAGAGGATGGTTTGACTTGATTTTCAAGCAAGTGAAAGGACGTTTAGTGAAAAAGTTTTGTGAAACGGTTCCTGCAGGTTGAAGAAGTTGCCTCATATCCGGTTTGAGATCATCCTGGTGTTCAGGTTCAGAAAGAACGACTGCAGCTTGCACAGCTTACACTTTTTCTTCTTCTTCTTCTTACCATTCCTCCCTTTCTTATACACTCCGTCGTACTTCCCTTCCTCATCCTCCTCTTCGTTTACCCAGGGCACCCAGGCTCCCTCATGCAGGTCCGGGTTGGCTCTGGGATCGTCGGGTGGAAAATAAACTGGGACGGCTGTTTGGTTGTAGTAGACCAGTCTCTCCAGAAGCTGCTGAACTACTTCTGGTCTCTGGTCTGCCAGGTCCTGCCGCTCACACGGGTCGGCTGTGATGTTGAATAACCAGATGTTTTTGTGGGCGGAGGTTTTGTAGGACGTTGTTTGGGCTCTTTCTAGGTTCCACCAGGGGCCGGGTAAAGTGGCGAGTACCTGAGGATTAAAACATGTTATTGTTTGTGGAGTTTCAATCGGAGGAATACTACGGAAGCCTATTACAAAATTTTGAGATACTGAGTTATCTCGTTATTTTGTGAAACCAAATCACAACTTTATAAGGTGATTATGTTGCTAAACTCATGTTTAAATGTGGAAACTGTACGGAGAATTGCATGTGGCTCACTTTAGATGATTTAGTTCAATTCTATTTCATACTTGGGTGAAGACATGGAGAGTTTCTGCAGTCATTGAGCCCTGTGGATGATATATCAATAAGTTTGCATACACTCAGACGTATTTAGGAAACCTTAGAAACCTTACAACGTTGTGATTTGGTTTCACAAAATAACGAGATAACTCATGAAAACCTGCTCGATTACATTTTTTCTTCTATCGTGGCAGCAATACGCTTTTGTAGAATACAAATAAAAGTGGTGCCAAATGTTTGGTAGTACCTGTGGGGGGACCCAGTCTCCGTGACCTGGGTCTCCTGTGAGCAGCTTCCAGTCTCCGACTCTTATAGCAGCTTGGACTGACGTGTCCCACACAGGCTGAAGGACCTGGGGCTTAAACCTGGGAGTTGGATGGGATTTGGGAAGCAGACTCCCTTTCTTGGAAGTGTTCTGATCCTGTGGTAGTGTTCTCCTGGATTTGCTCTTCAGATGGGATTTAAGTTTAGCCTTGGATTTTGGTGGAAGTGGTCTTGTCCAGGACAGGTTCTGGGAAATAGTCCTCCTGGATTTGGACCTGACACGTGGTTTGATCGGAGGCTGATATTCAGGAAGAGACGTTCCTGATGGGGCTCCGCTCGAGTGAGGCTTATGATGTGGTTTGTAATACGACAGTTTCTGGCTCTGGGGGTACGTTTTGGTCTTAGTCTTGGTTGTGGGTCTGGGTTTGTGTTTGGGTTTTGGTTCAGGAAGGGGCTTAAATTTATGTTCAGAGTGATGAGAAAATGTTGGAGGTTTCTTGAATTTCTTAACTTTGAACGCTGACTTCTGCTTCGGTTTCTGCCTCAGGATCTTTTTCTTTTTTAGCTTCTTGGAGGCCAGGCCTGGACCTTTGGGTTTGGTCACTAAAAAGTAATAGGAGACACAATTTGATCCATGAAGAATTCAAAGTCAACATTCATCTGTGTTAAGTTTGACAGAAGTTGGGTATAACTTCCTAAAAGATAAAAATACGTGGATCCAGGTGTTACATCTTTCTGTAATCTGTCAGTAGAAAACTTTGGTGACAATTTGTTATTGTTCAACAAGTTTACCAACTTATTCTGATCTATGAGCATGCTAGCTCTAGCAAATAAGCAAAAAATCCAGCTGATGTCGATGGGATTTCTGATCACTTGGCAAATACCAAAGTATAAGATCAACTTAGTCATTTGGTAACAAGAAGATATTAACTCCCAACCCTGAGAGCACTCTGAAAAAGCTGTATGTGAATATATCCGTTTGTAGAAATGACAACCAAGTGAACCACATCCAGGGAAATGAGCTGGAGGAAAAACTGGAAAGTCATAGCTACAATCATAAGTCTAATGATTTTTATGGCATGTATTAAATTATTTTTTTTGTCGTTTACCTGAGGCCCCTTGCTCTGTGCTGGGGTGGTCCCACTTCGTACTTTGAACAGGAGGTTTGTGCAGAGGGTCGATGTTATGAAGGATCTCCTTACGAGGCGACTCCTTTCCTTCGCTGATAGTCGGCCAAACGTCAAAACCATCCAGGCCCTGACTCTGAGAGGGAGAGCAGATATCACCATGAGAAGACAAAGAAGCTGAACACAGAGAGGGCAACACTGAAACCCATCAGCAATCGAAACATCATGGTCACTTTTTTCAGTGTGCTGTTAAAGTGATGAACATGCTGGACAAGATGAGAAGCGGACCCAGCTCATGTGTTTCTGAAGAGTCTCAATTTCACTGTAAACAGTAAAAAGTGGCTCCTGTCTAGACTACTTTAGAGACAAAACTTGAAAAAGAAAGTGCAATAAAGAAATCTTATGTTTGTTCAAGTAAAAATATGTTGATGTGATTCTGAAAAAGTACCAAGTAAAGTTTCTCAGAGTGTGTCGATGTCAATTTTGAAAGCCAGACCAAAAAATCACTTTCTGATGCTTTCTAGAAAGTATGGTTATCTAACATTTAGTGTTTGCATTTGTTTACAGTGCTAAATCAAGTCATTGTCATCATGAAACTGCCAATCAGAGCAAGAATCTTATCACTACAGATTTTATTTTGCCTGCTTCTGCTCTCCACATAGACTGTTTGTCTTGAATACATCAAAAGTCTACTGATGCTTCATTAGTCAACACTTCACAGACGACAAACAAACAAAAAACTTTAACAAACCCACTTCCTGCTAAAATCCAGCCCAATAAATCAAGATCCTACTTTTCTGTCGAAAACATGAAAAGTGATGACACAGAATTCCTTCAGGTGCTATAAAAACTGATTAAAGATCAACATGTTCCTGCATGTTGCCAGTAAAATACTTAAACCCCAAAGGAAGAAATCACAATAAATTTCCTCTGGTAATAAAGGCTATCAGGTTTCTGTGTTACTCACACTGGTTTGATTTTAGCCAAGATAGCAGAGTTTATCTGCTTTGGCATGAAAGCTCCTTTTGTACTGAGCCAACAAAGCACTCTGGGAGCTGAGCTCAGGCTGAAGGGACATGACGATAAAATGAATTTATGCCCGAACTGAAACACATATTATAATACAGCCACTATCATAATGGCCAGAAGCAAATTTATCTACATGACAGTAAATTCAGACTGTTTTACAGTAGCTCTGCATCATCGAGGAAAGTTAATCTCTAACTGTGGAAAGAAAGCTTGTGTTAGTATGAAGTCATCGGGATTCATTTCATACATCAAAGCAGCCTTTGTCTGAGTCACATACGTTGGCAAGAAAAGGAGAAAAATACTCAGAACCAACATCCAAAGTACAGTGAAGTAGCTGCTCGTATCTGTCTCCTGGGTGGCCTTGTTGAGAAACACGTCCCTACATCTGGTGTGTTTTACCGAGCCATTAAATGCTCTGAATGCACTTAGGGAAAGAACGTTTCTGTGATATCCAACCCTTACTGACTGACAGCCACTGGCATACAGGAAGGGGATCAGAAATTTGAAACAAAAACATCATGCAACCAACTCCAAAACAAGAGCTCTGAAGAAATTAATCCTGTATGTAGCTTAAAAAGAGCACAGAGAGCCACTAACCTGACTGAGGTTCCCTCCAGCCAGTCCCACCAGTGTGGGGAACCAGTCTGTGATGTGCAGCAGAGCTTTGGAGACTCGTCTCCTGCGCTTTAAAAGAGGGCTGTGGACGAACGCCACTCCACGCATTCCACCTTCCCAATAAGTCCCCTGGAAACAGAAAGCATAAGGTCGGTAATAATCCTGTGACAAATTCATGGAAACTTATAACAGGAGGTGGAAGCTCACCTTTCGACCTCGCAGAGGCCAGTTGCTCCCTCCTGTGAACGGCTGAGCTCCGTTGTCAGTGGAGTAGATAATGACGCTGTTACGGTAGTATCCGTACTTCCTCAGGGCGTAGGTGACATTTCTGACCGCCTCGTCAACCGTGGACACCATGGCGGCAAACTTTCTCCTGGCCACGTTCGCCATGTCACGGTACGGATAGATGTACGATTTTGGAGTTTGTAGAGGAGTGTGAACCGCCTGCAGGAAAACAGACACACCATTTGATCCTACAATGAACACATCACTTGAGCTACACTATAAAATTGTGTAAAAAATTGTACAAAATTTACCTCAGACTCAATCTTTCCCTCTACTACTTTGTTTCCTTCTTTTCCCCGACGGTCCCACAATGAGTGCATGCAAAGCAAAAATGAGTACTCACTGTTCCCGTCTGCGTAAATCCAATCAAAAATTTATTTGTTTGGCAGTTTGTTTTGCAATTGTCCGGGAATCAAAGCGATTATTCATAAACTCTGACCAACAAACAGTAAATCAAACAACGATGGCTGCCCATGAAAAAAAAGGAGTCATGAAAAACAAGAAGATAATCTTTTTTTTCCTCTTAATGACAAACTAAATAACATTTAATTGAAGAGTTTGAAGGGTTTGACTTCTTATAGAGTCCTGTGTGGCCTGATTTTAATAAAAGAGCGAGGCTCCACATGTGGCCAAATCCATGATGCTCATAGACTAACAGCTCCTTTAATGTGGTTTCCATGTTATTGCAATGTTTCTGGATCCAAACATCCAGACGTAAACAACAGACAGGCTCTGATGCATCTGACCTATTTTGTAAAACTTTAGGCTGCACTGACTCTGAGTCATTAGGAACAA
The DNA here is from genome assembly GCA_008086565.1 of Thalassoma bifasciatum. Classification (NCBI taxonomy): domain Eukaryota; kingdom Metazoa; phylum Chordata; class Actinopteri; order Labriformes; family Labridae; genus Thalassoma; species Thalassoma bifasciatum. The sequence goes on along the minus strand of RPOG01003560.1, from coordinate 32,886 downwards.
ATTAGAAACATATCTGTTTACGCAGGTATCCAACTGGGCTGTATTTATAAGACACTAGTGTTTATTTTGAAGTTAATTATTATAAATGGAAATTGCAGCCCCAGTTGTGCATACAATCAATTTCCACTGCTGAGAATTTTATCATCACTTTGATTGTACATGCCTTCATTTTTGCTGCATCTCTTTCTCTGTTTTCTGTCCTCTCCTCTGATTGGCTGGTTTGGGGGAGACCGAGCGTACAGCCTGCTTCAGTGATGTGAGCCCTGTCCTTGGCTCTGTCTTCTCTCTGATAATCTTTTACTGACTTCTGTTGGTTACATCTCTCTCCTCTACTCACTCAGTAAAATTTGGAAAGAGGTGGAGGCGAAGCGTACAGCCCTTTTCAGTGGGGGTTAGTCGCTTTTGGCTCCATGTGTAAGAGCCAGCCCCCAAGTGGACATGAGAGGAACTGCAGTTTTTTGCACTTCCAGGTCCACTTTATTTCTCGCATCTGGAAGTTGCTGCTTGATCATAGCCCAAGATATTTTTTGACCTGTCTCTGCCAAGTCAAATTTAAGACTTTTTAAGACAGTTTTAATACCACGTTGAATGAAATTTAAGACCAAAAACACATAAATATGGTCGACGGTTGGGGGGTCCTGCTGCATTACAACCAGGTCATGGCGTGTGTCACTCAATGAGATTCATTCAAGTTTACTTTTTGTCTGTTTATTGGACATAAAGTGATCCCCAGTGCTCTTTGGTTCAATAAATGTATGTAAAGGTTCAAACAGTGACCCAGGATGCCGATAAAAAACTGCTGAGGAAAAAATAAAATCAATAAAACATTAACAAATCCTGCCTTGACAAATCTAAGACCCTTGAGTAATTTATTTAAGACCAGAATATAACATTTTGTTGAATTTGAGACTTTTTAAGGCCTTATTTTTAACACCTCCTCACAGACTTCTCCTTTTCTTTTCTCTCTCTCCTCTCCTCTCTTCCTTTCATTAAACCAGGGAATAAGGGGTGATTAAGCGTACATCCCAGGAACATGCCAGGAATTGTGAGTCGTACCTGAAATGGGTTTTAGGTTTTATGACTCTTCCCTTCTTTTTCTCTCTCTTATTCCACTTTTCCCTTGTTTGAGTTTGGGGCTGGGGTAGGTAGAGCGTACAGTCTACCGCTGCAATTTTACATACATTTATTCTACTGAATGAAGTAAGTAAGTGAAACTTTCTGTCGTCAAACCTCAGTGGGATACCTGGAGAGAGAGCAGCAGGAAGAGCGGTCTGTCCGTGGGGTCGTGAGTCTCCAGGATCTTGCGAGCTCTCTGTGTGAAAAGTGTGGTGGAGTACTTCCCCTCCTGGCCCCAAGCTACTTCTTCGTCATCATGGAGGTCATATCCACACAATCCTGGACCATCACAGGACCCGTAGCTGAGGAGAGGATGGTGAAGTGCAAGTTATGGAAAAGGAAACTGAGAGACAGTCCTTCTTTGATGTGATAGTTTACCTGTAGTAATCCACACTCCCTGTTAAGGAGCCAAAGAAAGTGTCGAAGCCTTTTCTGGTGGGGAGGCAGGCCTTCCTGGAGAATAAGTTCAGATTCATAAATGCTCACTACTTTAAGTACATGTTAAGTAGTATGGTTGTTGCAGCCTCCATCTCACCTGTAGAATCCTAGGTGCCACTTTCCGACCATGTGTGTGGTGTAGCCGGCCTCTCGCAGCCTCTCGGGCAGAGTGTCCATGTTTGCGGGCAGACAGCTCGGCTGCCTCGGTCTGATGATGGAGTGTTGTAGTCCTGTGTGGATCTGATACCTGGAAGAGAAAAAGGTGACCTGTCACAAACCAGCAGAACCAGAGTCATAGCCAGACTCACTGATTTCTCCTCGCTTTCAGATCTGAAATTTCTTAGTTTAAAGTCAGAACTCTGAGATTAAAGTCGGAACTCTAACATTGAAGTCAGAATTCCCAGATTAAGTCAGGATTTCTAGATCAAAGTCGGAACTCTGAGATTTACGTCGTATTTCTGAGATAAAAGTCGAATTCTCATATTAGATTCCTGGCCATTAAAGTTGATTCTGATTCTGATTAAGTCAGGATTCCCATATTAAAGTCAGAGCTTTGAGATCAAAGTCAGAATTCCCAGATTAAGTCAGGATTTCTAGATCAAAGTCGGAACTCTGAGATTTGAGTCGTATTTCTGAGATTAAAGTCGAATTCTCAGATTAAGTCAGAGCTTTGAGATCAAAGTCCGATTTCCAGATTAAGTCAGGGGTTCCAAGATTAAAGTGGGAACTCTGAGATTAAAGTCAAAAATCCCAGATTAAGTCAGGATTCCCAGATGAAAGTCGGGTTTCCCACATTAAAGTTAAAACTCTGGGATTAAGTGAGGATTCTCAGATTAAAGTCAGGTTTCCCAGATTTAAGACAGATTTTGGAGATTAAAGTCAGAATTCCATGATTAAAGTCAGAACTCTGACAATGAAGTCACAACTCTAAAATTGCAGTCAGAATTCCCAAATTAAGTCAGGATTCCCAGATTGAAGTTGGAACTCTGAGATTAAAGTCAGAGTTGCCAGATTAAAGTCAGGACTGTGTGCACTACCATCGACAAAAACAACATGCAGCAGTGTGTAGAGAAAGTAGAGAAAAAAACCTCCTGTGTCTTCTGTGTTTTTAGATTCTCCAGAGTCATCTGTCATCTTGTGCTGGGGTCGTCACACAGGTCTGAAGTGAACTCAGTCACAACATGAAGCTTCTGTCCTTCAACAATCACTTCAGGCGTAATGAAGGATCTGAGTTTACTCTGCATGCAAATAAATCTGAAAACAGCCGACACGCTGTGACCTGCTCAGGCCTCCATCTGCTGCGCTCACTCCTTTGTAGAAGCTGTTTACAGGAAGCTGCACTTTTCTTTTTAAGACCGAGTTCATGAGATGAATTCAAAATGCATGGAGGTGTTGGTACCTGCCGGTCATGAGCTGGCTGCGTGACGGCGTGCAGATGGGCTGGACGTAGTAGTTCTCCAGCGTCACTCCTTCTGCAGCCAGTTTGTCCAGAGTGGGGGTCTTGAGGGTGGGGTTGTGATAGCCGATGTCATTGAAGCCCTGGGACGGAGAAACAGTCATAAAGTGTTGTGGTGTATTTAGGCTTGTCTCAATAATCAATAAATCAATAAATCAATTAGGAGACTTTATACTTAATTTATTGTTTCAGTTTTATGTGGTTTTTATTCAAGTACATTTTTTTGTTAACAGATGCTGACAATCCATTTTATTAATTGTTTTTGGTTGTGTTGATTATTTATTTTGGAGATTTACAATGTCTTTTTTCACAATATACTTCCAATTTTAGATATTCTTAAGAAATAAAAGGTCATTTATCTTTAAAAGGGTGTACTTGAAATAGATAGATTGATAGATTGTACTTTTATTGATCCCTTTAGGTGTGTCCATCAGGAAAATTGACATCTCCATCACAATTCACAGCACTGTACACATACACAATAGGCAATCAAAAGAGTCAGCATAGTTAAAAATATAAAAAATATATTAAAAGGAAATACCGTTAAATATAAATAGAGCATTAAGATGTATTCAAGTATGCTTTGTGTACCTGAGAGGGATTCTGTATGTGCATAGGAACAGGAATATAGTTATAATAATATATAATATAAAACAAAATAGAAGATATAATTATAATAACAGCAGTGATCGTATAATAATAACAATATAGCAATAATAATAATAACAATATAGCAATGGTAATAGTGTAATAATAATAATAATAATAGTATAGGATAGTATAGCAATAATAATATAGCAATAATAATAGTATAATGATAGCGGTAGTATAAAAATATAAAAATATACTAATAGCAGTTGTAATGAAAATTAAAACAAAAATAATAGTAATAACTAAAACAATAATAGAGGCAGTAATAATAACAATAATGATAATGCACAATCTCTTATTTACATAATACACTTACTATTGTATACTATTACTATTGTACCATTATTATAATATTAGTTGAAAATGGTATCAAAATGGCAATATTATCGTTTATTATTATTATCCCAATAATTTCTGGGACAGTTTATCGTCCAGCAGAATTTGTTATCGTGACAGGTCGAGGTGTATTCTTGTAAAAAATCTTAATTATCCCCAAAAATACAGCTCGTATTTCTCAGGCTCACCCACCTGGTCGTCTGTGAGGATGAACAGAATGTGCGGCTGGTTCTTTGCTCCTTTCTTTGCATCACTCTGTGCGTTCCTGTCGTTCTGCTCCTGGTTCTGGATCTGATTCTTTTTAAGCCGCTGAGCCGACGAGCAGTCCAGGCTGAAGAAAACACTCAGCAGAGTCAGAGCAGCCGCAGCAGCCTGCATCTTCTCTGCAGGAGCCCTGAACACAACAACAAGGACGGGAACAAAGAGAGAGAGAGAAAAAAAAACTTCACAATACAGTGAGGTTTTCTACACCAGCGAGGTGAGGCTTTAAAATGTAATGATTCAGCACATATTCACACAGGCCTGCTATCAGAGGTGGACTCGGTGCAGATCATAAAACCACATTTACGATGGATTTGCCAACTTGGCTGCAAGTGTGATCTGAAACGAATCCATCTGGTTCAGCTAAAACTCTAAGGAGGCCTTTTTTTCTCCACCGCTGACAATCTTTGGAGCTGAATAATGACCGTGACAAAAGGATGAAAACATTAGTGAAGCCTGAGACAGCAGAAAACTAATCTGGATGGAATATTTCTGTTCTTTTTTTTTTGTCTGATTCTTCTGTGGACAGTGATACAGATCAATTTCAAGGAGAATAGTTTCTACAAAAGCAGACAGGGATGGGATGCAGCAAAGTCAAAAAGTCAAAAAGTTTTAGTATTTAATCATATCAAATCATGTCATCATGTACAGAATATGGAACAAGAAGAAAAATCTGATTCATAATCTTTATATTTTAAGTCTTAGAGGAAGATCAAAAATTCATCTCTTGAATGATCACCAGGTTTGTACAGACTGTACTTGAATGTCCTTCATCCAGATGCCAAAGATCACAGCTACTTCATATATAAAGGAATTCAGTGTATGCATAGTTTAGAGTTTAGAGTATGACAGACACTTTTACTCAGACACAAACAAGTTTTCAATGATGTTGTAGCAGATGAAGTCTGATAACTTCACTCTTCATCTAAATATATTTACTTTTTGGACTCTAAAGTAAAACGTTTACAAAGTTTTACCCAGTTTTCCAACAAATTGTGAATTTCCCTCGGGATCTATCTATCTATCTATCTATCTATCTATCTATCTATCTATCTATCTATCTATAATGAAGTGCAAATTACAAATCTTCACAATTTAACCTATTAAGACCCAAGCTTTTGTCTGGTGCACATTGTTATTTCTCTTTTCTATTTGGGATCAGTAAGACCTGAAAAGACTAAAAATTAAACTTGATCTTTGGACTTGCAGTTATGTTTTTAGGGTTATCAGTTTGCTACAACTAGTTTTTAGTCATTGTTCATAACTACACTGCTTTTTTTCACATAAATGGGTTTAAAGTTGTGATATCACCCAAAGATGATGTGGAAAGTGTCTCTAAATGTGGTTTATTGATCCAAGTTTTAAAAAAGGCAGTATCATTGGTCTAAGAGGCAAAAGTGTAATGTCAACATACATTTAGAGAGGGGTCTAGAAAGGATAATGTAGGTTGACAGGCTCTGTTTTTTGGGTCTTTTATTGTGGTAAAATGGGTTTTAAATCTCTCAACGCTCTTAAATTATCTGTCACTTACGGGTTAAATGAACCAATTGCTATGTTTGCCAGTATCACCATCATTTTTGCACATTTTATTCTCCAAAACAATCCTTAATCCAAAATTGTTCCCTTGCAATATCAAAAGCAGACGTCAAAGTAATAATATTGACTTTGACTGGAGCAAAGTGATTGCGTTTCATTGTTTTTGTCTTCCTAAACGCTCAGCAAAGATGGATTTATCTCGTTAGAAAGCTTATCTCGAATGCTTAATACGACAGATGTAATCTGTTATTCGTCACACGCTCTGGGGTGATAAAAAAGCTGAAGATTTCCACAGGTATTTTAAAGTCTTAAGACCTTTATACCAAGTGTGTGTAATGGAAAAGAGCAGATTGAGTAAATGTGTATAATTTAAAACATGTTTACAAATGTTAAAGGGAAGAGGTTTTCAGAATGAGTGTTGATTTTCTCTGTAAACTCAGCTGAGTGGTCACAAAGCTGATGACTATTTGGACTGGATGCCTCAACTGGTTTCCCATTAAGTGACACATTGGTGCCCATGGTGACAGGACACACACACACACACACACACACACACACACACACACACATTTCTCTCTACTTGTGTGTGTGTGTGTGTGTGTGTGTGTGTGTTTTCCCTGGCTCCCCTTCTTTCTGACAGGTTTGTTAGTGTCCTTGCTTAAACAGGCACAAACTGATCCTCAGTTTGTTTAATAACCAAGTCATAACTTGATGAAGGCATCTTTCTTTAATAATATTTCTTTTTCAGTTTTCATTATAACAGCACAGATTCTTCCTAGTGCCATTTATCCAAAAGCTCCATCATGTGTTAACAATCACACATTTTCTATCAGGATTCACATTCATCCTCAAACAGTGAAGAAAAGCTGTGTTATTGAAAAGCCAGGCCTAAATCAATACCTCGATTCTGGATCAATGGGAGTGATCGGCTCTTCTCCTCCCTCCTCTCCTCTTCTCTTCAGTTCATTCCTCCAGAGTAAAGTCTTTCTCCTGCTCGCAGAAACTTTGGATTGAGTGAAGTTTGCAGGAGACGCCGCATGTCCTTAAGTTTCCACCAAAACCTTCTTCCTACAGTCGGAGCGTCCGCACTTCCAATGAAATACGACCAGAGTCAAACTCCACACAATACAACCACACAACTTCCGGTTTGTCCTGCCAAAATAAAACACGAGGCGAATATTCAACAAGTTAACAAAAGATGAATTAATAAGTACATAGCAAGATTTTAACTCAAAATAAAGCCCCGGCCTATATTTGTGACAGTTATTAAAATTATAGGAGTTAATTAACCATTTTGGCAACCTTGCATTCAATAGTCATAGTTTTTCAACACATAGGTTTATCTTTTTTTTTTTTTTTTTTTGTAATTTGACTTTAATTTACTGAGCGTGTATAACAGATGATCTGAATATTTTGAACCTAAAAGAAAAAACCCATAAATACTCAACAAGTTAACAAAGGATGAAATAATAAGTACACAGCAAAATTTTAACTCAAGATAAAGTCACAGCCTACATTTACGACAGTTATTAAAATTACAGGAGCTTATTTGCCATTTTAGTAACCTAGCTTTGCATTTAATAGTCACAGTTCTTCAACACATAGTTTTATCTTTTTTTTTTTTTTTTTTTGAGTAATTTGACTTTAATTCACTGAACATGTATAACACCTAAATTCAATGGTTCATGTGGTGGAAATTTGTATTAGCCAGTGTCAGGATATTTTTATTCTTCTTAGGGCCTGAAAAAAGGTTTTCAATTTTTTTTTCAAAACATATGTTTATTTTTTAAAAAGTTATAGACAAACATTTGAGGGTGAAAAAGATTATAAACCATAAATTATACAGTGTTAAAATTGAAAAAACAGAGTTAAAATGTTTTGCAAAGCAATAAAAAAAGATTATAAATGAAATTACCAAAAAGAAAAGAAAAGAATTCAAACAAAAAAATAAGTCATATTTAAATTAAGTTCACACTTTTTTATGTTGAATGCTCCGCAACAAAAATTTGAAAAAAAAGGAAAACTTTTTTTCATGCCTTAAGACAAATAAAAACACTTAAGGGAAAAATCCTGACACTGACTTTCATTATTCATGTATCAGAGGGTTAAGTGACTACAAATTAGAAATATTTGAAATATCAGAAATACAAATTATCTGTCATTAATCAATCACTGACCATACATTCATATGCCCACAAATATATCTCAAATATTTCACGATAATGTATTAATTTACAAACATGCACAAACATTTTATTTTATCTATTTATTTATTTTTTGTTGCATCTGCTTGCAATCTGTCTGTTGCAAGCCGGCAATAGACCTGTACTTGTCATGTGAAAATCATGTCTTTATATTTCATTTTCAAAGTGGCATTTTAAGGCAGTTTTATTATGAAGGGCTCAAAGCTGAGTATCCGTAGTTCTTGTTTTCATATTCGCTACTTGTCACAGAGAGAGAGAGAGAGGTAATAAAGCTGCCCATTCTTCAGCAGAGTCTGTTTGACAGTTACTTTTATATAACTAACAGCGGTTGTCATCGTAACCATGAGCCCTGTTGGGGTTAATGGGAGCCCGGACACAACATCACCCGAGGCGGTGAGACTCCAGGCTGGACTGTTAAAGAGGCAGAGGAGCCAGCTGGCACTGCGCAGAAAACCAGGAATTTCTCTCTTTACGCAACAAACTGTGCAGCTGCACCACGGCATCAAGTCAACCGGAGAAAAACCCGTTTGAGACTGGAAAGACGTCAAATAATAAAGGCTGTCATTGATGATTTTATGTGACATGTGGTATGCTGCTATAAATAGATCAAGGCAAGATGCCAGGGTGTAATACTGACAAAAAAAGTTGCATCATAGGGAAGTGCAACTATACACAAAAATAATCTTTACTATTATTTTTCATCATTGATCAGCCCATACAAGATAAAGAGGGATTACAACACAGATGTGAATGGAAATTATGTGTTTTTATTTACCATATTTAACCCTGTGGTGCATAGTGGTCACTACTGTGGACACCTATTTAAAACTTATGTACTCCTAAATTCAGTTGTACATGTGGTGGAAATTCATATTAGCGTGCGTCAGGATGTTTTATTCTTCTTAGGGCCTGAAAAAATGTTTTCAACTCTTTTTCCAATCATATTAAAAAAGTTCAAGGACAGGGACTTCCGGTTTGGTCAATGGAGTAGGCAGACGCACGTGAAACAGCTCTCCCAGCTTTTCTACAAAAATACCCACCGAACAACTCGTTATTATACAACTGGGAAGTAATAACAATAGATGAGTGGGAGGAAAATCACCAAAGGCCTTAAAAGAGGAGTAAAGATGTCAAAAAGTCAAGGAAAATGCACATCGGCATTGACTAGCATCACCGAAGCAGAGCAAGCTAACTCCGGCGATGCAGCTATAGCCACCGACGAAAGGCACAGCCCCGGAACGAGCAGCGACCCCGGGGATATCCTAACAGCGATAAAAGAGCTAAAAGAGGGACTGAAGGGGGATAACGACAACCTACGACTGGAAATCAACCGATTGGGACAAGAAATCAACGGTAAACTTGACAATCTGACAACCGACGTGCAGGGTTTGTCTGACCGCGTCGGCGAAGCGGAATCACGGGTGGAGCAGGTGGAGGCGTGGGCGGCGGAAGCCACCGAGGCGCTCTGCTCCTGCCTGGAGCAACATCAGACTCTGCAGAGGAAGCTAACTGATCTAGAATCCCGGTCGAGAAGAAACAATTTACGTATATTTGGAGTAACAGAGCCGCTCCTCCCTTTAAGTCACAGTGTTAAGTAGCTCCGAGAAGAATACTCTCTCGATGGTAATGGGGTTCTGGACCTGAATTTCTATGTCGCTCGGGACCGCTCACCTGCCATCAAACCCAGGTCAGAGGCCCCACCGAGACCAATAATTATCAACTTCCAGGAGTTTACTACAAAGGAGTTGGTACTGAGAGAAGCGTGGAAGAAAGGGAAAATACAACTGAGCAACAGGACACTGTTTTTCGACCACGACTATGCAGCGGAGATCGTAAAAAGGCGCAAGGAGTACGGCGACATAAAGAAGGTTCTGAAGGAAAAAGGCATCCGCTTCCAAACACCCTACACGAGCATGCGGATCCACTGGACCACCGGAGTTCGGACGTACTCCAGCGCAGCAGAGGTCATGAGGGAGCTGAGGAGCCGCGGTTTTTCCATGGATGAGCCGGCGGGAGCGGAGAAGCCCAGCAGCGGAGCGGAGCGGCTCCGGGAGCTGTTGGCATGGCAACAGGTACCGGGTCGCCGGGAGAGAGGGTCGGCGGCTGCACAAAGAGCGAGGGATAAGCTGCAGGAGTTTCAACGGGGACACGCCGAGTAAAGAACCGCGATCTGAAATTGCTCGATTCAGTACGGTAACTTTAATGCACTGTTTAATTCAATAGACAGGCCATCAGTGACATTTTATGGCTAGGGAGGAGCTGGTTTCTTACAAGTTAGTAAAAGTTGGACTAATAGGATGGCAGAGTTCATGTTATCTGGCTCTTTAACCACCTTCAAGACTGGGCCCTCTCCTAGTGAGAGGTTTTTCCCTCGACCTTCCAACGAGGTCACAAATGAGGAGGAGCAAAGGGCTCCCCTTTTGGAGGTCTGTTCTCTTTTATGTTTTGTTGTTCTTAATATTGTTCTGGTTCAGTTCAGGGGACGTACTCTCTCATTAGGATCCTTAAATAAGCACAATAGGCTCACATAATTTTAAAATTGTTTCCTTAAATGTCAATGGTCTTAGCAACCCAGTAAAGAGGAGTAAGGTGTTAGCAAAAATGAAAAAAGAAAAGGTACAAGTCATATTTTTACAGGAGACCCATATGTCTTGCCAAGAACACAACAAATTGAGTAAATTTGGGTATTCTAACTCCTATTTCAGTTCCTGTAAAAACAGTCGGAAAAGAGCTCACCGGTGAGAATAAAGATTGAGACAATTAAAACTCAAATAATTTCCCTTACCTCTATTTCTCCCGTCTATATATTAATGTTTTCCGTTCTATCTGTTATGTCACCAGTGTAAACATTTGCATATACGCGGTGGTCTCTCGCTCTCCTCAAAGAAATCTCTTAATAAACTGTTTCATTGTAGTCTTAGACTCCCATACTTAGTGTGTGCGGGTGACTGGAACACAGTTCTAAATTATTCTGTTGACACAACAAGCACAAGAAAACAGAGGCCCACTAAATCAAGAGATCTCAATATGCTAATTAAAGAAGCAGGTCTGTTTGATGTTTGGCGAAATCTCCATGCAAGAGAAAAAGATTTTACTCACTACTCAGCTGTCCACCAGGTGCACTCAAGAATAGACTATTTCTTAATGAACAACATAGATAGACACAGAGTAAAAGAGTGCTCAATAGGAACGGCAGACATCTCAGACCATAATGCAATTTCCATCACCATCAATTTGAGCAACAGACCCAAACAAACTTTATGGAAACTTAACATTGGTATTTTGAATAATGAAACTGTGGTAAAAGAGGTTAAGAGAGAAATTCATGATTGTATAAAGGATAATGACAATGGTCAAGTAGACCCGACAATATTATGGGACACTATCAAAGCAATAATGAGAGGCAAACTCATATCCAGAACAGCGTATTTAAATCGTGAGAAGAGGGCAAAATATGAGAAATTACAGGATAAAATAAGAGGTCTAGAGAAACAACACCAAAAACACAACGATAAAGGATTGCTTGGACAGTTAAAGGAGCTGAGAGAGCAAATGGATAAAAACCTAAAAGACGAATTGGAAAAGAAACTGAGATTTGTTAAGCAGACATTTTACGAGTCAGGACCGAAGGCAACAAAAATTTTAGCAAAACGCTTAAGGGCTCAACAAAATAAATATGCAATACACAGTATTAAAAACCCTCTATCTAACAAATTAACCCAAGATCCAGATGAAATTCATGAAACATTTACAAATTACTATGAATCATTATATTCACAACCCGTGACGGTTGAGGATGAAAGAATTAAACAGTACCTACTAACATTAGATCTCCCATCTATAGGAACAACACAAAACAATCTCTTAATAGCACCCATAACAAAGAAAGAACTAGATTTGGCAATAGGAAAATTGAAAACGAATAAATGCCCTGGAAGTGACGGTTTTCCTAATGAATGGTATAGAATGTTTAGAGAGGACATTGCTTCTGTTATGCTCGACTCCTTTAACTGGTCACTCAACAAAGCCGTAACACCACCATCTTGGAAAGAGGCTGTGGTATCCGTCATCCCAAAAGAAGGCAAAAATAAAGAATGCTGTGGATCCTATCGCCCCATTTCAATACTAAATGTAGACTATAAATTATTCACATCTATAATTTCAAGACGACTAGAATCCATCTTATTAGACCTAATAAATGAAGACCAGACCGGATTTTTAAAAGGGCGACAAACTCAGGACAACATCAGACGGACCCTTCATGTTATTGACCAAACAAATAAACAACAACTGTCAGCGGCCCTCGTAAGCCTCGACGCGGAGAAGGCCTTTGACAGGGTCAGTTGGCCCTTTCTGTATAGAGTATTGGAGAGGTTTGGCTTCAACAATAAATTTATTAAATGTATTCAATCACTATACAAAGACCCTATAGCTCGGATAAAAATTAACGGCCACCTATCTAGAAGGTTTAAACTTTTCAGAGGCACACGCCAGGGCTGCTGCCTCAGCCCTTCCCTATTTGCCTTGTTTATTGAGCCACTAGCTCAAGCTATCAGACAAAATGAAGAATTGAGGGGAATCGCTATAGCCAACAAGGAACACGTCATAGGGCTCTTTGCAGATGATATCATTACTTACCTCCAGAACCCAAACACAGCTCTCCCAATACTGATGTCAATTTTAGACGACTACGGTAAGATGTCAGGTTATAAAGTGAACGTCAACAAAACACAAATCCTTCCTATAAATTACAAAGCAAGCAAAGAAATCAGACAAGTCTACAAATTAAAGTGGGAAGCACAATATATACAATATCTAGGAGTGGTTCTAACACAAGATCTGAGTAAACTATATGAAGTGAATTATAATATTATAAATAATAATGTACAGAAAGATATGGCAAAATGGTCAGCACTAGTATTAGACTTTAGTTCAAGAATGGAAATTGTGAAAATGAATATACTACCTAGGTACCTATACCTCTTCTCGTCATTACCAGTCAGAATCCCAGAATCTCAATTTTCTGCATGGGATAAACGGATGTCCCGATTCATATGGGCTGGTGCAAGACCAAGGATAAAATTTAAGACTCTCCAAATTGACAAGGAGCGGGGTGGTTTAGCACTCCCAAATTTTCGAGAATATTATCTTGCGGCCCAATTGAGATATATTGTCTATTGGTGCTCCCCAGAGTACCATGCAAAATGGAAACAGATCGAACTAAAATTACAACCATTTCAACCCCAGACTAAGTTAGGAGGAAAAGAAACTAGAGGACAAACTGAAGTGAGCAGCATTTTAGAAGACACGTTTAAAACTTGGTATGAAGTTGTTAAAAAATATAATCTGGAAGGAGATAGTAAACTTCTAATTTGGCCCTCACAGACTCCTAGTTTCAAACCTGGACTAATAGATAATACATTCAACAGCTGGAATGAAAAGGGAATAACGGCTGTTTGTACACTATTAGAGGGCAACAGGTTTAAAACCTTTGAAAAACTTAAAGTAGAATTTCTACTTGCCAGTGGAGATCTATTTAGATACCTACAACTCAGGCATTTTTATAACACTGAAATTAAACCGGGAATCTCAGCAGGGGGTAATGAAGTGATCGGGATTCTGACTGGTGCATATAAAAATACCCCTTCAAAGGTTGTATCCAAACTGTACAAGAGTTTACAGAAACAGAACGGTTGTAATTCATTGTATGTAAAAGCTAAATGGGAATTTGAATTCGGTATAACTATCTCAGAAAGTGATTGGCACTCCATGTGTAAAACACAACAAACATCTACAGGCTCCAGAAGGTGGAGAGAATTTGGGTGGAAAAACTTGATGCGCTTTTTTGTCACACCTCAGATTAAAAACAAACTACTGGGTTCACTTCAAACCTGTTGGAGGCAGTGTGGAACTCTGAATGCCAACCACTCACATATTTTTTGGCTCTGCACAAAGATACAACCTTTCTGGGACAAAGTTATTCAGACTCTTGACAAGATTTTTGGTTGCAAGATTCCCAAAGACCCACGGATTGTGTACTTAGGCCAGATCCCCGAAGGTATTATTCAAAAGAAGGACGTATACCTATTTAAAATCCTGATACTGGCTGGCAAAAAGACAATCACTAGGAACTGGATGAAAAGCAACCCCCCTACAGCAACAAACTGGTTGGATATAGTAGAAGAGATTCTTTCTATGGAAAAATTGACTCATTACCTAAGGAACAA
>RPOG01003560.1:0-17635 GCA_008086565.1 Thalassoma bifasciatum | reverse complement strand
AAAATATAATCTGGAAGGAGATAGTAAACTTCTAATTTGGCCCTCACAGACTCCTAGTTTCAAACCTGGACTAATAGATAATACATTCAACAGCTGGAATGAAAAGGGAATAACGGCTGTTTGTACACTATTAGAGGGCAACAGGTTTAAAACCTTTGAAAAACTTAAAGTAGAATTTCTACTTGCCAGTGGAGATCTATTTAGATACCTACAACTCAGGCATTTTTATAACACTGAAATTAAACCGGGAATCTCAGCAGGGGGTAATGAAGTGATCGGGATTCTGACTGGTGCATATAAAAATACCCCTTCAAAGGTTGTATCCAAACTGTACAAGAGTTTACAGAAACAGAACGGTTGTAATTCATTGTATGTAAAAGCTAAATGGGAATTTGAATTCGGTATAACTATCTCAGAAAGTGATTGGCACTCCATGTGTAAAACACAACAAACATCTACAGGCTCCAGAAGGTGGAGAGAATTTGGGTGGAAAAACTTGATGCGCTTTTTTGTCACACCTCAGATTAAAAACAAACTACTGGGTTCACTTCAAACCTGTTGGAGGCAGTGTGGAACTCTGAATGCCAACCACTCACATATTTTTTGGCTCTGCACAAAGATACAACCTTTCTGGGACAAAGTTATTCAGACTCTTGACAAGATTTTTGGTTGCAAGATTCCCAAAGACCCACGGATTGTGTACTTAGGCCAGATCCCCGAAGGTATTATTCAAAAGAAGGACGTATACCTATTTAAAATCCTGATACTGGCTGGCAAAAAGACAATCACGAGGAACTGGATGAAAAGCAACCCCCCTACAGCAACAAACTGGTTGGATATAGTAGAAGAGATTCTTTCTATGGAAAAATTGACTCATTACCTAAGGAACAAGGCAAAGACTTATGATCAACGTTGGGAAAAATGGACTGACTTCCAAAAAAAGGGTGCTTGATTATACAACACACTACATGTAACAATTTGTATAAATATTAATGTGAGGGTGCCTCCTCCCCCCTGTTGTGATTTGTTTTATTATTTTTATTTTTATTTTTTTTTTTTTCCTATTTGTTTGAACATGTTCTTTCACTGAAAATACAAATAAAAAGTAGAAAAAAAAAAAAAAAAAAAAAATATCTCACAATATTCATCTTGATGTTTAACGGGTGTAAATGTTTGACCAACCCAAACATGACTGGACTGGTTTAGCATCATTCACATCAGCAGTTCCTCACAGCTTTTTTGTTTTTGTCCGTAATCATGTTGTAGATCTTGAGGTGCATCAGTCAGTTGGAGCTCGCTCAGCTGATCGGCACAGGGGTGAAGACGCGCTACATCTCAGGAGTGGTCCGGGAGAGAGAGACTGGCATCAAGGGTTTACCCTCCAGCACAGAGGAGTTCATGCCGCTGGGCCTGAGTAAGATCCACACACACCCAGTGTCTGCAGTTAGACCATTTATGTTTCTGATTACCTGATTTAAGAGGTGATGTAAGTCTTCTTCATCACAATCAAGGTGTCATTGCTCAGATAGCACACCATTGCTGTGATCACACCGCATGTTTTTGATGAAATCCATAAAGTGTTGAATGATAGAACGAGGGAGATGACAGCCACAACAGAGCAAGTGAGATTAAAGACAGACAGAATTAGAGATTAGAAGTGCAAACAATACTCCTCAGGTGCTGTACCTGAAAATGTTTGTGACTTTAAGAAAACCCACCTTGTATAACAAAAACATACATTTAGCTTTTTATCCAACTCTTACTAATCAAATGATTTGTGGGCATTTTTGCCTCTTCTGGGGAATAAACAACACATAAGAGTCACACGTAAATATGTTTTGACTCTACTGTGGGTGGCAGGCTCCAGTGCCTTATTCCACCCAGGACACCAATATGTTGAGAACAGTGTCTGGCAGCAGCTTGTGTTTATAGTGTTTGATGTTTCAGGTAACCTGGTTGGAAGTCAGGACAAGAGGCAGATGGCTCAT
This sequence comes from Thalassoma bifasciatum, assembly GCA_008086565.1. Taxonomy (NCBI): domain Eukaryota; kingdom Metazoa; phylum Chordata; class Actinopteri; order Labriformes; family Labridae; genus Thalassoma; species Thalassoma bifasciatum. Next base: position 15,647 of record RPOG01003560.1, on the reverse strand, counting down.
ATCCAGGAGTCAGTAGGAGAGACCAGCTCTCAGAGTGTGGTGGTAGCTGTGGACAGGTGAGACAAAACACACTCAAAAGCACCAGATAAAGAAAATAATGAGTGAAATAAAAGATCTACACACTCTCTATATGAATTTAAGTACTGATCTTTTCATATTTGCAGGATCTTCACTGGTTCGACCAGATTAGATGGGAATGCGATCGGTGAGTGCTTCATTTATCAGACTTGTTTACAGTTCCTCTCTTTGTGTGTGAGAATCCAATACTTTTCTTTTTCTAAATTCTGTCGTTACTGCTTCATTGTTTCCAGTTGACTTTGTGCGGTGGCTCTGTGCGGTGTCCATGGATGAGCTGGCCTCAGCGCACCAGCCCAGGATGTTCAGCTTACAGAAGATCGTGGAGATCTCCTACTACAACATGAATCGTATCAGGCTGCAGTGGTCTCGAATTTGGCAGGTCATAGGAGATCACTTCAACAAGGTACGTGAACCAAAGGGCTTACTTTCCAAAAGTTACCACAGATACAAAACTTTGACAGCAGAGAGGAAAATGGGCCTCATTCTCCAAAAATGACCACCTCGGGTATGTCAGTGAGTCAGAATAATTCTAAATTGCGAGGCCCATGTCCGCAACCTGCAACCAGCATATTACCACACCCCAATTCATCCATATAAGGACATCTGTGCAGTGCATCAGGAGGGGGCACCATCAACCCCAACGTCTGCATCGTCAGCGTCAACCCCAGCTCTCCCTGGTCCCTCACTTTTAGTCTCGTCAACAGACCCATGTCCTGACCGGTGAGGTGATTAATAATCAGCAGACTCTCCTGGGTTCTGTGCAGGAGATCGTAATGGGTATCCAAATCGTGAACGCCACATTGAAAAAACTACTGAATGTTTTTGCGAACAAATAAATAAGTCTGAGTGAACAGTGAAGCTGTGTGTGTGTGTCATTAGCTCAGAAAATGTGTCAAGTCATAAAAAGAAGCAAGTTAAGTAGTTGCTTATTTATGGCACTGTTGATAGGAGCAGTCGATGATTAGATTAACATTAAAAGATTTGACATTAAAAAACCTATAAAGTCACATTTTTTATGCAAACTAAGCATTTAATTTAGCATTCAATATTTTGAATATGATAAGGGTGAAAAGGTGTCAGTTTAATGGTTATTTAATACATTAAGTCAATTTACAGTTTTTATTATTAAATTGTTTTTAAGGTAGGGTCTGCAGGATTTTCCTAAAAATTAAAAAGTCAAATATTACAGGAATAATCCTGCTCAATCGTCATCTCTGGACCCCTATAAATGTGTGTCAGTCAGTATCTGTGTCTGCCTCACCTCCTTCTTTTCCTGTATGTTGATGTTTTGGTTGGCGCAGTACATTACGTGGTGACTCCAGCCAGTTTCAGCCTGCCCAGTGTGCAAGTGACTTTGCATGTTGATGATAGTGAGTGAGAAGTTATCCCAAGTGGCTACAATAGCGACTGTAACATGGAGAAAGAATAACATAATATTTGCAGAATTCCTCATTTACCTGCAGGGAGTCAGGTGTACAGCCCTTGAGTTTCTCCCACGTGATGCTGCAGGTGCTCGCTGGGCTCATGAGTGTGTTTGCGTAGCTACGGCTGGAGGAGCCCAGTTTGAATGTTGTGTTTACAAACAGTAACAAAATTCCTGTAGACCCTACCTTAAAGGGCTTCTTTATTTTTCTGACAGTATTGTAAATATGTCATGCATTTAGGTAAAAGAGTGTGTATTTTAAGATTTCTAGAAAGCTGATCATTCATTATTTGTGCGTACACATGGTCTGTAGAAGTTCTAGATTTGTTCAGTAAGAATAAATTCAAGGAAGAAATTATTGATGAACCACAGATTTGGGTATCAAATGTTTGTACACATGATTTAAGCACAACTTTGTGTGTGCGCACTGTTTGTCAATGAGGCCCATTGTCTTGCAGTTGTCTTCTCTGGAGCCACAAAGACATTCCACTTAAATCGAGCTAAATTGGTGACTGTTGTCTTCCTTCTAGGTGGGCTGTAACCCCAATGAAGATGTAGCCATATTTGCTGTGGATTCACTGAGGCAGCTCTCTATGAAGTTTTTGGAGAAAGGAGAGCTGGCTAACTTCCGCTTCCAGAAAGACTTCCTCAGGCCCTTTGAGCACATCATGAAGAAAAACAGGTCAGTGATCTGGGTTTGTTGTTACTCCTCATTTGTAAGCATGTGTGCCTTTGTTTAAATAGTAACTTTGTGTGAGAGCAGGGGTAAAATGGTCACAAACTTGAAGAATATAATATTGTTTTTCAGTTGAATATTTGACACTGTGTACGTTTTGGTGGGTTTTATGGTCCTGTGATCACTCTGCCTTGTGATAACACAGTATTCTGCGATCTTAACACCCATCCCCCCTTCAGGTCCCCTACCATCAGAGACATGGTGATCAGGTGTGTTGCTCAGATGGTAAACTCGCAGGCGGCCAACATCCGTTCTGGTTGGAAGAACATTTTCTCAGTGTTTCACCAGGCAGCATCAGACCATGATGAAACCATAGTCGAGCTCGCCTTCCAGACAACAGGACACATAGTCTGTGAGTACGACTGCAGCTCAATCCTCAGGGTTTGAAATTTGCTTCTTGTACGAGAAGACGAAACATGTAATTAAACAGCTGACAGTGAGTTGAACCAATCCTGGACACACGTCTCTTTAATCAGCTCAACAAGAAACAGAATTAGCACCTGTTTTATCTGGAGTTCCTTATGTTTACAGTCCGTCTCCTCCTTAATCTTCCTACAGTGAACACCTTCCAGCAGCACTTTGCAGCAGCTATTGATTCTTTCCAGGACGCAGTGAAGTGCCTCTCAGAGTTTGTTTGCAACGCAGCTTTCCCTGACACGAGCATGGAGGCCATCAGGCTCATCAGACACTGTGCTAAATACGTCTCAGAGAGGCCACAGGTGGGGACCAGTGGAGATTAGACAGAATAAAGATATCTACCTATGATTTGCACAGTACACCCTCAAGATCATTCAAAAGCAAAAATAATACTTTGTCATCATAATGTGTACTGTGACTAACGCATGTGTTGATGTGTCACTGCACAGACCCTGAGGGAATACACCAGTGATGACATGAATGTTGCCCCTGGAGACCGTGTGTGGGTTCGTGGTTGGTTTCCCATTTTGTTTGAGCTCTCCTGTATCATCAACCGCTGCAAGCTGGATGTCCGAACCAGGTAGAAAACACATCGGTGGGAAAATTTAGTTATCGTAATTCAGGCTGAACAATTTGCTAAATTAATCTAATTGCGATTATTTTTCCCTATACTGCAATTGTGATTTTTTTTTTTTGGCGATTATTTCTACAAACACATCGTTGGAAATGAATATTAACATTTATTATGGCACCACAAAAAACAATTACATTACCTTTTTGCTTCTCATCATGACTGCTATGTGTCCATTTTTGTCACTTTTCACTTTTTTTCCCACCATTTTTTGACTTTTTTTTTTTGCTACTTTCTGACTATTCTTTGAGTTTTATCCGAACTTTCTTGCCATTTTTTGTTGCCATTGGCTATTCTTTACTGCTTTTCACTTTTTTTGTCACTTTTTTCCCCATTGTTGCTGTCTTCTGTCAATTTTCTCATTTGCTCATGTTTGTTGGTTTTTGGCCATTTTAGTCGCTTTCACTCTTTTTTTCACCACTTTTGGAGCATTTTTTGCTACTTTCTGAGTATTTCTCAAGTTTTCTCCCAATTTTTTCCCTTTCTTTGGTGCTTCTTGCCCATTTTTTACCACCTTAAACTTATTTTTATTGCCGCTTCAGGTCATTTTTGCCATTTTTCCACCGCTTAGATTGTTTGTCTTGCAAGTCCAAGTTTCAACAATTTGTCTCATTGGTTGAGCAGGGTTTAGTAACACTGGTGTAGAGCGTAAAACATATTCTGATAAATTTATCTGGTATTCTGACACAGGTTAAAGAAATATTACACTGTCTGCGATTAGAATATTGCAACAGGTCATATCGCGATTTGATTTAATTTGCAATCACTAATTGTTATCTGGAAACTGTTATTATTTGTTGTTACTCATTTTTGCACCAATTTTCAGTTTGTCTCGTCTCCCCCTGTTCTTCACCTCTGTTTGTTGTAAGGTCAAATAAGAGTTAGCCCTTATCTTGACAAGTTTATAATGCTTATGTGTTTACAAGAAGTTTATTTCATTAATTGACAAACAGCCTCATTGTATTTTTTTCTTCAATTCAGCTTGTGTTTCCTCCCTTTTGATTGCTCAAAAAACTGCCTGTTGCAAATTTGACCAAGCTTTAGAGCTAGTTGAAGTCCAAAATTAACCTAGACAACAATGTAGAAGTTTTTATCAGTAGCAAGAGTTTAAGTGAAACAATCGTAAAGTGTCTTTGTCAGAAGATAGTGGCAGTTATTTGTCCTTCTACTTGAGCTGTGAAACAGTTGCTGATGCTAATTTTGTTCTCTTTGCCCTGACAGAGGTCTTACCGTCATGTTTGAGATCATGAAGAGTTACGGGCACACATTCGAGAAACACTGGTGGCACGACCTCTTTAGAATCGTCTTCAGGATCTTTGACAACATGAAGCTCCCTGAGCAGCAGACAGAGGTCAGAGGTCACTGCCAGACAAACATTAAGTTCTGTGTTTGTTTTTTTTCTTTATTCAATATCCTGTCAGACTGCCATTTTATGAGAACGTATATGATAATAGTCTAAACCAGCTGTCTCTGTCTCCTTCTTTAAACCCAGAAAACTGAGTGGATGACAACAACATGTAACCACGCACTGTACGCCATCTGTGATGTGTTCACCCAGTTCTATGAGCCCCTCAGTGAAATCCTGCTGGCTGACATTTTCACACAGCTGCAGTGGTGTGTCAGGCAAGGTGGGTGAACTAATTCAGTGGAATGTGTAAAGGTAACACATAAAACACACAGTCCTCATCAGTCCACAGGGTTAGGAGAAAATACTGAGGAATAGTGGCTGCAGCTTCTGTCCGACAGCAGAGTTTATGCTGAGCAGGTTTAAAAAGGACAGAAATATCTCTGGTACCACAGACTTCTTTCTTCCTCCTATTTTCTTTCTTTCTTTATTTGCTTAACCCACTTATTTTTTTAGTCTGTTTACGATTTCAAGTCTCAACAAAATCCCCAAATAATTCTCCAGCATTAATTTGGTGCATTTATTTTGGCATTTTTTTCTATTGAAAAAAACAAACAGAGAAGACCAAAGGATAGGAGGCTCTTGTTTATAAAAAACAATTTCTGCCTCTTAAGATGAAAAATCTCAAAATCTGGATTTGATGAGGCTTTTTTTTGCCTATATTAAGTCAAATATTGAGAAAAAAAAGTCAGATATTGAAATAAAGTCAGATTTCAACTTAATTGCTGTAAGATTTGACTTCTGAGCTCAAAATTTCAACCTTTCATCTGCCTAAATTTGGCTTTTTTCTCAGAATTATGGCTTTTTCTCAAAACTGTGACTTAGTTATTTTCAACTTGCAACTTTTATCCCAAAATTTTGAATTTTAATCTCTTAATTTTTCCCTTTTTTTTCTGAAAAGTTTTTCTCATTATTTGACTTTTCAATTCATAATTTTGACTATCTTAAATTTTTGACTTCATCTCAAAATTTTGACCTTTTATCTCAAATTTTGACTTTTTACCTCTAGATTTTGACTTTTTACCTCTAGATTTTGACTTTTTATCTCAAATTTTGACTCTTTGTCTCTAAATTTTGACTTTTCATCTCATGATAGTGACTTAATATGGGCCAAAAATGAGTCTCAACAAAGCTAAGTGTTCATTTTCATTTTTCTAACTGGCAGAAATGGGCGTCCATATTTGTTACAGTTTTGAAGGTAACTTACTCATAGCTGTAGAATTGTGCTTAAGCTAGGCACTGCTACCTTTATTCTCCTGAATCCTGATCCAGAATTCACGGAATGATACTCATTCAGATGATGATGAGGCCAGTCATTGATGAGAATGCATTAAATATGATGTGAATCTTTGACGAGGAAGATGTTCCCTTAAAAAGTTACCAAAACCCATCACTCAAAGTGGAAAATATTTTATTGTGCCACTTATGGAGAAACTGAACAGTAAGAAAACTCATGCACATCAACAGAACTAAACTTTCCTATTTCCTGTCTACAGATAATGAGCAGCTAGCTCGGTCGGGGACCAACTGTCTGGAGAATCTGGTGATTCTGAACGGTGAGAAGTTCAGCCCTGAGGTTTGGAAGATCACCTCCTCCTGTATGCTGGAGATCTTCCAGAACACAAGCCCTCACGCGTAAGTCCTGAACCAACAACCTGTGAACAAGGGTGAATTCCAATTCCTGTCTTAACCCTCAATCTTAACCCTCAATCTCAAAATGCGCGCTCCCGCGAAGTGTAAGTGCTGTCCCGATTCTCAGAATGTTAAGGTTGAGGGGTAAGACTGAGGCTGTATCTCCCTCAATACTGAGATTCTCCGACACCACCCTTGGGACTAAGGGACATCCAGAATGCATTGCGTATTGTCGGTAAATAAACATGGCATCCAAAGCAGCAGAGAAGGCGAGCTACAAATATAGTATTTTCTTTGTTAATGGAGATAAAAATGTTACGAAAACCATTGTATTATCTTAGTTTAGACCCATTTTATGGATTATTTACCTCGTTGTTGCATAACATTAATTTTTATTTTACGATCTTTTGTCAATAGCGTCCGGTGCGGACAAGCCATGTTGCTATCGTTTAAGTTAGTTAACGTTACAAAATGGTCATTTTTCTCCGTGGTAATGTAATTGTTTTGTCAAGATAACAGCCTATATAACATGCTTGTGCCGATGATGGTATAAGATGACCAGGCTGATGTCATCTCCTGTAGCAGCAGAGTTATGTAACGATAGTTATAGCTGGTGTTTACCTTTCAATAAACTATGGTATGCTGTGACAGCTGAATATGTCCGTGGTTGTGTTGTTTATACAGATATTTTTTTGATCACGCTAACCGAAGGAATAACTGACAGACAGTCCACAACAATTTCATTTGCATTTAAGGGGTGTCCCATTTCTAAGTCACAAGATAGCCCTCAACACTTGGTTTTGAGGGCTACTAAGATTGAGGGTTGAGCTTGAGGGTTAAGACTGAGGGTTAAGAAAGGGATTGGAATTGGGCCCAAGAAACAGTGATTTAGTTCAGACCACTCAGCTCTAACTCTTGGAAGGTGATGAGAAATGATGGGATAAAGAGGGATAAACTCAAAGGATCATACAGCACCTGATTTGATCTCATTGTTTCATCTTCAGTTTGTTGACTTGGCGACCAGCTGGACAAGAGGAGGAAACAGCAGATGGCAAACATTATGTAAGGAAAATAAGTGCACTCATTGACTTAACAATAATCACAGTATGTAATGTAACAACAGCTGAGGAGATACTTCACAGAAAACCTCTCCACTCCATCAGAAACCTGAAACTAAAGCATTCTTTCTGTACTGTATTTGTCTCCAGGACGCTGATTTTGACAGTCAGTCTCAGAGCAGCTATGACAGAGCTCTGTCTGAAAGAGGACACAGCCAGATTTCCAGCGATGACACATGGAAGGGAAAGTCCAGCACCAGTGAGTTCTCTTTGTTTTCATTTTTACTGTTGGAAAAACCCCACCATGCTTGTAAAACTCAATCTTAATTCTATATATTCCAAAAGTTTCACATCCACACTCAACATTATAACTACATGCTTTACGTGGTTTCTCTGCTCACATGCACACATGAACTTTACTCTCCTTGTAGTGTCTACAAAGAATATTTCCAGAGATTTCCACCCATATTTAATTGGTCTTTTCATTTCTTAATGAATTGACCTCTTCTAGAAATTATTCAGATTCTTAATGTACACTCAAACTGGACCCAAAAAAGAAATTTTAAGAAGGAAAGAAATACATTTCAATAGTCAAAACACACATTTGTTGCTATGCGTCCCATAAATCAGGCGCCTTGTGTTTTCTGAATATTCTTTGAGTTATATCCAAACTTTCTTGGCATTTTTTTTTGTTGCCTTTGGCTATTTTTCTACCATTTTTCACTATTTTTGTCACTTTTTTCCCTCATTGTTGCCGCTTTCTGTCAATTTTCCAAGTTTTCTCTGAATATTCGTGATCATTTTCATTGGTTTTTGGCCAAATCAGTCATATATAGATACATATAGACCCAATAAATGAACTCTAGACAAGAGTTATTAGATAAAGCTTCTTTTTTGTGAACAACTAACAAATTATTTATAGCCTCGCACTCTAAAGTTCTTAGATATTGTGTGCTGAAAAACTTTAGTATCACTATTTCTAGTAAAGAATAAAGTCTTCCCACCTGTATTTGAAATAATGTAAGTAAGAGAAAGGAATTATGGTTTAAGGGGATTGGGTGTCTTTGAAATAAGTAATGCAAGGACTAGATTGAATACAGATGTTTCATTTTTGGGAGTTGAGATGTGGAATGAAATTAGTGATGAACTGAAATTGTGTCAGTCTGTGTTGACTTTCAAAAAAAACATTGAAAGATGGAATAATACAGGATTACAAATGACTTTAAGGTGAGCTTGAAGAGGGGGACCTTTTCAGGTATTTACACCTCAGACATTTCTACGATGCAGAAATAAGAGAAGGAATATCAGCAGAAAGTAGTGAGGTGATTGAAATTCTGATTGGTGCTTACAAAAACACTCCCTTGAAGATAGTTTCTAAACTTTGTAGAAGTTTACAGAAACAGAATGGAAGTAATACATGTTATGTTAAGACTAAATGAGAAGTAGAAACTGAATATCAACTTGTCAATGTGTGATTGGCATTCTATCTGTAAAACACAAAATCTTCTAGAAGGGAATTAGAGTGGAAAAATGTTATATGCTTTTTTTTATCACACCTTAGATTAAAAATAAACAACTTGGTACGCTTCATCATTTTTGGCGACAATGTGGGCAAGTAAATGTCAATCACTGACATATTCTTTGGTTGTGTGTAAAAATGAAAACATTCTGGGACAGTGTTATTCAGTCTATAGAAGACATTTTATGTTCTAAGATACCCAGAGATCCTTGCACTGTATATCTGGGTCTGATTCTTTAGGACTCGTTTCACTAAAGAAGATTTCTACCTTTTCAAGATTCTTATCCTAGCCTGAAAAAAGGCCGTCAGTTACCAGGAATTAGTAGAAAGTTGATTCTCCAAGTCTAACACACTGGTTTAAGAAAGTGGAAGAATTATAATCCATGGAAAAATAAATACATTACCTGCAGACCAAAGCAAAGACCCATGATCAAAGCTGGAATGAATGAACTGATTACCAGAATGAAAAGTCAGGTGGAGAGAACTGCTGAGCATGAGAAAAATTAAAAAAAGAAGAAGAAATGTATGCATTTGTATGGTTTAATATGATGGTTAAATATGTGGATTTTATACACATCTAAAAATATGAAGTAGCCCTTCACTGTATTCATGTTTGTTTGTGTATGTTTTGTCGCATCTGTTGTGCTTCATATTTGTTAATATTGGAAAAAGTGAATATAATGTTAAAAAATTACTTTAAAGAGAAATGATTTCGACTGATAATGCAGCGTAATTCATGTTGTGTTTTTTTTCCATATTTTGTGAATACTGCTGTTATTCTGGGTTATCTTATGGATTTTACAGTAAAGGCAAAAATAAGCTTTTGCTTTAGTCTACTCCTTTTTCAGTTACAGACCTTGTATTCTTTTGTGAGTATATAGTTTGTGAAAGCATGTATATACACTTTTTCTTCTTTTGTTACTTGTTGTTTTGAAAACTGATTGCACAACATTATTTTTTTTACTGATGGTTGTAACTGAAATCAAATATTCATTCATTCATTTATTCACACAGTTTATTGGTCATAACTCCTCTTCTCTGATCTCTCTCTGTTCTTACAGGAGTTACAGACCAGAAGCTGTTTGCAGGCCTGTTAATCAAATGTGTGGTGCAGCTCGAACTCATCCAGACTATAGATAATATTGTCTTCTACCCAGCAACCAGCAAGAAGGAGGATGCTGAGAACATGGCAGCAGCACAGGTAGGTCCCAACAAATACTGTGACCAAATATTCACCATATCTTACTTCAAAGAGTAAAACTTTAACAGACAATTTGACTTTTAAAGCTGATTATGTTGCCTAACCTTCTCTGATATGCTGACCTTAATTTGTGATCATCTGTATCCTGTGCAGCTGAACATAATCGCTTCAAATCCCCTGTGTGATTCGAAATGGTCAGATCTGAAGTTGTTAAATCTCTCTTCCCTCCAGCGAGATGCTCTTGAAGAATCAGAGACTGATGGAGGGGATCCAGCTTCAGATCAGGGAATGTACAAACACATGACATCAGCGCACCTCTTCAAACTGCTGGACTGTCTGCTGGAGTCACACACCTTCGCCAAGGACTTCAACTCCAACAATGAACAGAGGACAGCACTCTGGAGGGCAGGTAAAGAGAGGAAAATGTGAAAAATGAAGCTTTTTTCTCCTGTTTTGAAAATGCTCATGAAATGTTCTTTTGCGTTACATGATTACACAAAGCTAAAGGTTCATTGGATTTAACTGTTTTGTGACACACTTTTCTATACTGTCACAAAAGTTGCATTGAATGTTATTGCAAAACATATTTGTGCAAAAGAAATCAGAAAAAAGCTTTGAAAGTCTAAATCTTTACTTTTACAGTGACAATGCCTTGGGTCTAACCACAAGCTCCTCTGTTATAGCTGGGATGTGTTTTTTTCTGACTAAATATCTTGTCTCTGTTTGCTGTCAGGCTTTAAAGGGAAATCTAAACCAAACTTACTGAAGCAGGAGACCAGCAGTTTAGCCTGCAGCCTGAGGATCCTGTTCAGGATGTACTCTGACCTTCAGCTGCAGGACTCATGGCCTGACATCCAGACACGCCTGCTGCTGTGAGTACATCACACACACATCACACACACATCACACACACATAACACACACACATATAATCATCAAGTGTTTGGCACAGCTGGAGATGGCCAGGGTTCATTGATTCCATTAGCCTGGACATTTAAACAGACCCTAATTACTGGAGGCTTTTATCAACCAGAGGTTTGATGCACACAAAGAGTATTTCCAGCTACAGACGCTGTTGTGAGTTTGATCACTCTGTGCAGAGTCTGAGAGAACAATAAAACAAAGGATATCAGCCTTTGCATGAACAGATGATACATATCAGATGAAACTGTTTCTTCCTTTGAGAAAGAAAGTGGCAGAGAGTAATTGTCAGTCACACAGTGGACATGATATTCACCCTATGATTGCAGACTTTATCAGAATCAGAATGAGAAATATTTTATTAATCCCAAGGAGAAATTTGTTGTTACCGTAGCTCTTAATATGATACAACAGTAATGAAACAAATGGAATTTAAAGTAGAATGATCTGACTTCATAGAAGCCAGCAGAATAAGGTTTGAAACACTTTTTTAGGGTTAATTTTTTCTATATCAATATAATTACAAATTAAGGCTGATTGATATTGATATTGATAAAATTTCATTGCCTGATATTCATGCCAAATATCTGGATATCAATATGGTTCGACTGCAGGTTTGGTGAAAACTAATGTATGAATTTAAGCTGTACATTATTAAAGCCAGACTTAAAGCACGGTCACCCTCTGCAGTGCTGTTACCCAGCAGGACGATACAGCTGGTGGTTGCACGAATCAAATATGAACCAGCCTTTAGCATGATTGCCCGCTCACTCACGGCCGCTAACATCACTATTGAGCGTCTGGTTATAAGATGCATTTTCATCAGAGTTATCAGATTAGAGAACATGGAGAGCATTGTTACAACTTAACTCACTTTTTGGCGCCTGTTAAGTTGTTCTGCACCAACACAGCCCTCTAACACCCCGCCACTGTTTAAAATGATCATCAAAAGGAGTGAGCTCAGCAATCACACGCCATGGATAATGCATCATGTACGCGCTGAAGCACATCTCTCCCATGGTGCTGTAGCAAAGAAGTGAATCACGCCTGAGCACGATTCACTTGTGGTCACACTGACCAAACGAGCCCGACTTTAGGGCTGAAGTCTGCTTAAGCACGGCATGGTTGGCTAGAGTGACTGCACCCTTACAGTCCTGAACTGAAACTTCATACTGAATTTCAACATCAAGAATCAATTTTATTTTGAGGAATCTTTTCTTTTTTACCCAGTTCTAGTGGAAGTATAATTTCTGCCCTGCACAACCTGCACAACACTCACTCTGGTTTGGATCCTCTTTTTTTGAATTGGAAATATCTCCAAGTAATGAAGGATGACTTATTTTTTTTGCCTTTCAATGTGCAGATTCTGCATTGGCCCTTTGATTCTTATTACTCTTTTTAATTTCCTGCTGTGTGTGTGTGTGTGTGTGTGTGTGTGTGTGTGTGTGTGTGTATGTGAGTCCCTCCGTCCCAAACTTCCTTCCTAAGATGTTTGTCTTTGGCTGGTTTCAATTGTTGATCCACAGTAAGCATGGAATCATAAATAAATAATAAAATGAGGTTTGTGATTGACTGGCCTTAGCTGTACATGCAGGGGGAGCAGGGAAAATCTACATCATTGATATTGTTGTTTTTGCAAAATTAATGTCTTGAATGTTCATATCTTGACATAGATACAACACGATATATTATTCAGAGCTTATACAAACACATATTCTAATACCAATACCAATGACTTTTCCAACGTTTTTCTGTTTAACTCCTTCACTTATGGGTGGTTCCAAATATATTTTTTAAGGCTGCTGACAAGTTTTCACTCAATGCAGACTTTTTTTTTTGGTGCTTTGTCTTCAGAAACTGTGGATGCTTTCGGACAACAGTTCCTCAAATGTACATTTAAACTGATATTATCAAAGAAGTGTTGTATTACTCCTTCTACCAAGAAATACTAATATTATGCCAACAATATCACGGATCCATGATTATTGTATTGCTCTTGCAAGTATGATTTATCGCTCTTTTCTCCTTTTGTTGCCATGTCAAGTAGTTGCATACTTTGTTCGGCTGGTACCAATAATAGTTAATTCATGTTATTAAAGAAAGACTGGAGGCACTTACTGCAAAATTGCTCTCAGTTACGCTGCAGTTCAACAAAAAGCTTATCTAATTCCAAATGAAGTGTTGAAGAAACAATAGAAAAGCATTTCAGATAAACCTAAATTGACTCTTGTGTTAATCCACTTGCTCATTTCTCTACCTCAAAGAATGACTAATGAGTGAGAACTGAGCACCAGTTGTTTCTCTTTGACCGTTTGCTCTGTTTTGACTCATGCTCATACCTCATTACGTATTTATGAAGGTTGCACTGTGTGTATTTTTAAGAATACATAGTCATAACTGACTCATGATTTGCATCAATGTTGGTTTCTTAATGTTTATAGTATTAATAATAACGTGTGTGTGTGTGTGTGTGGTTGTGTGTCTCAGGGTGTGCAGTGAAGCTTTGGCCTATTTCATCAGTCTGACCTCAGAGAGCCACAGAGAAGCCTGGAACAGTCTCCTGATGCTGCTGCTCACCAGGACACTACGGCTGCCCGATGACAAGGCAGGACAACACACACCCTCACACACACACTCACTGTCAGCCTCCACTTACATCAGAATCAGGAACCTCAAAGCTCCTGTGAGGGTCTTTTAACTCATTATGAAACACACCAATATGCACAATAAAGCTTTTATGAAACACACATAAGCGATCATGATCATCAGAAACAAGACAGACAACTTCTTTTTATTCATAACTTTCTTTATTGGACATTTCGTTACCAATGACAACACAAAAGTGAAATATAACAGCATCCAATTTTTCATTTTTGTCCCATCTTTTATCCCTCCCTGCTCGAAACAGAATACACAGAAACACAAAACAATAAAGAACAGTGCGGAAAAAAAAAAGACGAACAACTTCTATGTTGAAGTTTGTGATGTCTTCATCCGCTGCAAGAGGGCAGATGTCAGACAAGATAGTAAAAAAACGTTGCAAAAAGCAGGATCAGATTATTTTTCCTTTGTTAGAAAACACATTTTCAAGGCAGGTACAGGACGAGACGTGGAGGTGAAACTTTGTCCAGGGAATATAGACATAAATAGAAAGTTCCCAACAGTAGCTTCAAGAACAAAAAGTTTGATTCATTCATAACTCAAACACCTTCTGTATTGATTCAAATATAAGACCATTCTGAATACAAGACAACTCCTTTTTTCCAAGACAGATATTTGGAAAGAAAATTTTCTTTGAAAAATGGAATAAAACATTGATAAATGTAAAGGACAGGCTGTTGTTTATAGCATGGTGTCATATCATATTGCAGCTTTTATTAAAATAGAAAAAAATTGATGATAAAATAAGAGACTGTTTTTTTATGATGGTGCAATATCTAGTGCACTCAACGTCACAGTAGGTTACCTTTCTCATTTTGTTATTTAACAGACTAAAAAGCTTATGTTGTTTAACTTCTTTGCATAATAGGATGTCATTTCTTTCTCTGAATGGTCACGTTCACAATTCTCCCCTGCTCTCTCTCTCACAGCAGAGTTCTGCCCCGATGCACACAGACAGGGCATTTCTGAATAATGTTCCTCATGGCCCCTAATATAAACACCTATGAGCCCAAACACACTCTCAAAGTAAACAGAGAGTCGGGAAAAATAGTGGGAAACCAATACAAGACCAAACGTCTATCAAATGTAGAAAAAAAATTTTTGAAGTGCTCCCAGCCCCCTCCCTTGTGGAGTGATGAGTGAGAAAGACAGAGAGAGAGAAGGTGCAGCTGTGGAAAGCGTAGTCTTCAAAAATAAGACAAGTCCACTTTTCCAGAGGGGATTTCCCAGGAAAAAACATAGTCTTATATTCAGAACAATATGGTATTTATATTCTAACCATATTAAAGTGATTTGATCTTAAATAGGATCATACATTTAAGAGAGATGAAGTTGGTGAAATGTTGCTTTTTGATTGGCAGGTAGTAAAATGTGTGTGACCCTCTTAAGTACCATCCTTTCTTTATTTATTTCACTTTTGTGTGATTTGAAACAGTTTGGTAAGCTGTCACCTGTGAATCATCCTTTCTCTGAGAGAGTGTGACTCACTGATGAGTCATGGCAGCTCATGACTCAGGCTCTTTCCAAAACTGTAGCAGTTTTTTGGTAAGAAAACAACTCAACAGGGAGCCAGAGCAGTAGGAAATGTGTGCGCCCAGCAGCTCGCTTTAGAAGAAAACACCAGGGCCACACAAACCACGGCATCTACAGAAAATAGAGAAAATAGAGCAGTATGGTAAAGCAGGCCTGCTGGCACCAAAGTCTTCAGCTCGTCTGCTGGGAAACTGAGGAGTATTATTGAAACAAATCATTGTTCGACAACACACATGAAGTTATTTATGATGCACCACCTGTTCAGATGTTGAGCACAAAAACATGCTCTAACTGCCTGATCTGCTGCTGAAGTGGAAATGCATTTTTACTAATGGGATTGCAAATATACAGTAAATACCCCCAGATGAAAATCTAAATGCCTTTAAAAAAATCTAAATCAAACTTTCACAAATATTTTGAGGTATTATTTCT
>RPOG01003559.1:0-60910 GCA_008086565.1 Thalassoma bifasciatum | reverse complement strand
GCCATATTTAAAAAAAAAAAAAAAAAAAAAAAAAAAAGCTTGACTTTGAGCAAGCTGGTGGTGGCACATCATGACATTTTCCCAGGTTCAAATCCAGCTTGTGGCCTTTTTCCTGTATCTCACTCCCCACTCTCTTGTTTCCTGTACAATCCACTGTCCTCTCTGATTGAATTTAAAGGTAGGGTATGCAGGAGTTTTCGATAGGTTTTGTTTATTTATTTACACACAACATTCAAACTCTTCCTCTGTGGCTCAGTGTCAGCTGAAGCGCATGCTCACTGCCTCTGACCATAGCTAATAGCATGGCTAACATTCATAACTTTGTAAATACAACACAGGTGGTAAAAATCAAGCCTGAGGGCACCTGCAGCATTGTGTGAGAGAAACTTAGGAGCACCTGACTTCTGGCAGGTAATTGAGATACACTGCGAATATTGTATAATTCTTTCTGTTTTACGGCTGCTTTCATAGCCACTCCAGATAGCTTCTCCCACTCGCTATCAGCAACAGACAAAGTCACTTGCACCCTGGACATGTTGTGATTGGCTGGTCATCACTTATAACAACTCCTGCTCTGCACCCAGAAGCGTATCAAGTAGAGGGAGGAGGTCTACAAGGGGGTGAGGCACAAACAGACACTGACACAGAAGTACAGAGGCTCATAGATAAAGACTGAGCAAGATTAGTCCTATGAAAACATTTCACTCATTAGGAAAATTCTGCATACTTTACCTTTAAGGCATAAGGCTTTTTCTGGGGAGGAAAAGGATCTCATGCTAAGGCCCCAGACTTGAGCACCCAGCACTCAAGGATAACAATCATTCGTCCCTGGGTGGGCTCGAACCACAAACCTCTCGGTTAACAGCCGAGCGCGCTGGCCGATTGCGCCACAGAGACGTACATGTCTCCTGGGCCTGGGGCTGGCTGAGCCAGTATACTGCAGGCACTTTGTTAAATCTCCCTATGACATGGCACATTAAAATCCACACCTTTTGAGCCTGTCATTGCATCCCATGAAATTCTGCTCATCCATGGACACATGGACATCTGTCTGCCCTTCCTGTTGAAGAAATTTCTTGAAGCTTGGCCGCCCAGTAGACTCGGAGGGCTTAAGTTGAAATGGTTCATATAGTCAGATCGCATGTTGTGACAAACACAATACACATGGATGAGTGTTTAGTACAGACTCAATTCTGACCGACAACTCTGTGTGTTCAGTATTTATCCTTCATAAAAGTGCTACATCCTTCTAAAAGGCCAGTAGGTTCAGCTTGGAAAAGGATGTCCATGTAATGTACTCAACAGTCTCAAATGATCCAGGAGAAAGAAAAGCATGTACCTTAGTCAACTCAGACTGGAGTCACGTTGTCTTTGTACTCAGATATCTTTGATGACGAATGGAGGTTGTTGCCTCTTTGACACATATCAAGGCAGTTTTCACAGATAATGAAGGAGAGACAAGAGCCAGTAGGACAGTTCCACCACACTACCTGTAACAAGCAACATGTTGTGAGTTGCTAGCTCTGACCCTGCAGAGCACTTGAGAGAGCCACCACCTTTCTAAAAGCACCAGACGTCAGTAGAACAAGCCCTGCAGTCATCAGCTTCGTAATGTTGAAGCACTTCGTTGCAAAGAGCTTTGATGAAGGCACTGCTGGGATTTGAACCCAGGATCTCCTGTTTACAAGACAGGCGCTTTGACCAACTAAGCCACAGCGCCTGCTCTTGTTAAGCATTGTGGAGCAAATGCAGTTAGTATATTGCACTCAAGTGGTGCACAAAATTGAGCGCAGGTGGCCTAGAGGTTTAGCTCCTGCCCCATGAGGTTCACCCTTCGTTCGGGCAGCCTGAGTTTGAATCATATCTGTGGCCACCTTCCTGCATGTCACTCCCCCTTCTTAACCTTTTCCCCTGCACTATGCACTGTCTGTATCTAAATAATGACAAAAAGCCCAAAATAGGAATAAAAAATTAATAGAGAATTGAGAAAGACATCAGGTGTCTTTGTTGAGCTCAAAAGGCCTATGAACTTTGGCTTGCTTGGAGATTGCAAAAAAAACAAAAGGAGGTAAGGCAGGCACCGCTGGGATTTGAACCCAGGATCTCCTGTTTACTAGACAGGCGCTTTGACCAACTAAGCCACGGCGCCACAAGTTGCTGCTCTTCAGTGATGTTTCACACATGTGACACAGGAGGCTCCAATCAGATCAGCTCCTGTACACCTGTCTTTCCCTCTCAGTCATGTCAAAGACAATGAAAGCAAAAGTCCTGACCAAGTCTAAGATTGCACAGGACAGGAGGAGAGGGAAAGCACAGAGCTGCTATGCCTTGGCAAACACAGGAGCTAGGCCAGGCCATCCCAGGCACTGTGTCGAACGAGGGACCAGGGGACAAAGTTGATGTGGCTTTAAGGTCCTGTTTGACAAGATGGGCGCCCAGTCTCAAGTCAGGGTATTCTTTCTGGAGAGGAAAAGGCAGGTGTGCCAATTCTCCAGGTCTGAATATCCTGCACCCCAGGAAAAGTATTGCACGTCCCTGGGTGGGCTCGAACCACCAACCTCTCGGTTAACAGCCGAGCGCGCTGGCCGATTGCGCCACAGAGACACGCATGGTACCTGGACCTGTGGCTGGCTCAGCCAGTGTACTGCGAGCACTTTGTCAAATCTCTCTGTGACTGGGCGCATTGAAAGCCACACCTTTTGAGCCTGTCAGTGCGTCCCATGAAATCCTGCTCATTCAGGGCCACATGGATGTCTGTCTGTTCTACCTCTTGAAGAAGTTTCAGGAAGCCTGACCACTTAAAGAGGAATGCCCAGGAGCCTCTGATGGCTTTAGTTGAAATGGTTTGTACAGTCAGATCGATGAGTCGTGACAAGTACAATACACATGGATGAGTGTGTAACAGAGGTTCTATTCTGATGGACCTCTCTGTGTTTAGTATTTATCATTTATCAAAGTGCTATGTCCCTACAAAAGGCCGATGGGTCCAGCTTAGCACAGGATGTTCATGTAATGTGCGCAATGCTACTGTTCCAGGAAACAGAAATGTGGGTGCCACATCCAGCCAAGACTGGAGCCACATCTTGTCACTATACGGATATCTCTGGGGTCAAATGTGGGTTTTGACTCTATGACATATATCTGGGCAATTTCCACAAAAAGTGCATGGGGGACACAAAATTGTAGAAATATTCCACCACACTTTCTGTGACAAGCCAGAGTTTTCCAACGTGCTTCCAGTCACAGGCTCTGACCCTGCAGAGCACCTGATGGACCTGGCTCCCTAGAAGAGAAGGGGCCCTTTCTAAAAGCACCTGAGACAAGCCTTTCAAGTTTTGACCAGTAGAACAAGCTGTGCAGTCATCAGCTTCGAAATGTTGAAGCATTTCCTTGCAAAGCGCTTTGATGAAGGCACAGCTGGGATTTGAACCCAGGATCTCCTGTTTACAAGACAGGCGCTTTGACCAGCTAAGCCACAGCGCCTGCTCTTGTATAGCACTGTGGAGCAAATGCACTAAGCATATTGCAGTCAAGCAGTGCACAAGATGGACTGAGGTGGCCTAGAGGTTTTGGTCCTGCCCCATGAGGTTCACCCTTGTTAGGGCAGCCTGAGTTCAAATCATGTCTGTGGCCACCTTCCTGCATGTCACTCCCCATTCTTCGCCTTTTCCCCTGCACTTTGCACTGTCTGAATCTAAATAAAGGCAAAAAAGCTCAAAATAAGGAAAAAATTAAAAGAGAATTGAGAAAGACATGGATGGCCCCCAGTGTCTGTAGCTGGCTGAACTGGTTTGCTGTGGGCACTTTGTCAAATCTCTCTGAGATGGTGCCTTAAACACCACTTCTGTCCTTCCCTCTTCAGTTATGTCAAAGTCATTCAAGGAAAGTATTTAGTGTTTCACTTTTGCGTTCATATTATCTGTGACAGATTTTTCCTTCCACAAGGCACTGATAAGCTGTTAGTATTTATGCCTCTTTGCTGCCAAACTACTGATTGAGTACATAGAAGAATATGAACAAGGTATAAGACAGGTGGATGATAGCTGAAGGCAGAAAGACTTTGGCCAGAAGACAGGAGCCACACCAGTCTACCACTGGCACTTGGACCAACAAAATGGTCCTTTAGTCAGTGGTCAGCTTTGGAATGGTGAAACAGTCTCTGGCAATGCGCATGAGTAAAGGCACTGCTGGCATTTGAACCCAGGATCTCCTGTTTACAAGACAGGCGCTTTGACCAGCTAAGCCACAGCACCTGCTCTCGCCAGGCATGATGGAGTAACTGCACAGCCATGTTGCAGTCAAGTATAACAAAAGACACTGGGTGTCTTTGTTGAGCCCAGGAGGATTATCAAGTTTGGCTGGCTTGGAGACTCACCCATGGCCTTCCTGACTGCCAAAAAAATGAGGCACAGCAGGCACCGCTGAGATTTGAACCCAGGATCTCCTGTTTACTAGACAGGCACTTTGACCAACTAAACCACAGCGCCACAAATATCTGCTAGCCAGTGATGTTTCACACAGTTGACTCAGGAGGCCCCAATCAGATCAGCTCCTGTTCACCTGTCTTACCCTCTTCAGTCATGTCAAATAGGATGAAAGCAAAAGTCCTGACCAAGCCTAGGCTTGAACAGGACAGGAGGAGAGAAAAAGCACCGAGCTGGCAAGCCTTGGTACTCACAGGAGCAGGCACAGGCACTGTGTAGAACGAGGGACCAGGTGACAAGGGGACTTTAAGGTCCTGTTTGACTAGATGGGCACCAAGTCTCAACTCAGCCTCCAGACCTGAGCACCCAGCACCATGGACCCCAGGATAAATACAGCTCGTCCCTGGGTGGGCTCGAACCACCAACCTCTCGGTTAACAGCCGAGCGCGCTGGCCGATTGCGCCACAGAGACATACATGCCTCCTGGGCCCGTAGCTGGCTGACCCACTATACTGAGGGCACCTTAAAATCTCTCTCTGACATGTCGCCTTGAAAGCCACAACTTTTGAGCCTGTCAGTAGTCCCCTTGAGTCCTGCTCATCCATGGACACACAGATGTTCGTCTGTCCTTCCTGTGGAAGATGTTTCTTGAAGCTTGGCCGCTTGATTAAGAAACCCCAGGAGACTTGAAGTTGAAATGGTTTGCAAAGCTGGATTGACGAGTTGTAACAAACACAAAATACATGCATGAGCCATGCCCTTATTTGGGCAAAACGTGTACTAACTTAAAAAAATTGGTTATACCAAAAGACTCACTGCCTTCAGTACTACAATAAAAAACATACATTGATGTTCCTACAGTATGCAGGGAAAGAAACCAACATGATCTTGGCATCTGAGCTCTGTGTTACCCTTATTATACTGCCTGGATCTCAAGCAAACATACTAGAGATAAATAGAAAAAGAACACATACCATATGTTAACATTCTGTACACACAAGAAGAGTCTATAAAACTAGATCTCTGAGTCAGCCCTATCTCTAACCTATTGGCAGAACCTCATCCAGACTATTTGACATCTTTGATCCAGTCTCAGGACCAGATTCACAGCAGAATCCTTTTCTCCTCTACATCACTCCAGATGTTTCTTTTATGTCAAAGGGATATGCTTGATTTCCACATCTTTCTTTGTTTTTTTTTCCTGGTTGTTTTATTTTTATTTTCTAATTCCTGTGCTCTGTTTGTGTTATTGTATGTGTGAGCTGGATGGTTTGTTCCTTATTTAGTGTATCAGAGCATTGTTTGCTAGTTTGGTCCATGTCCCTCCATGAGCGCAGTTAACTCTCAATGTTGTTTATAGGAAAAACAACAAACAAAAACAATATGTTATTAAAAAAAATTAGTAATGAAAATAGAGACATATACAGTGTGAGATGATTAATGATAAGCTATTGAGACCAAAAGTGTTTAAGCAAGTTTGTAAAGAGCTTGTTTGTGTTGGTGTGTGTGTGGTTTCTGGTGATTTTGCAGCCAGCCTCTAGTGGACACATGGCGAACTGCAGTTCTTAGTATTTCCACACAGGTTGCATATTCTTATATTAGAGGATGCAACTGAACCAGTACATACAGTACTATTTAAATACTGCTTTGTTATAAATCACAGCCAATAATAATAATATCCTCTATTCTGCTACTACTTTTACTACTACTATTACTTATACTTGTTATAGTAATAACAATAATAATAATAGTAATAATAAAAACAACAATAATGACAAGCCACCACAACAATAATAATTCATTTTATTTTTATCACGCTTTTCAAAACTCAAAGACACTTTGCAATTAAAAAGCAATACATAAATACACAAATCACGTAACACAATTCAGACGGAATAAAACAACAATGCAACCCCAAATTAAAAGCCAACTTAAAAAGGTGAGTTTTTAACAGAGATTTGAATGTTGAAGGATCAGAGCAGTTTTGAATGAGAGTGGGGGGTGAGTTCCAGACGGAGGGGGCAGCTATGGAGCAGGCTCTGCTTCTTCAGGTTATAAGAATACAATATTTGACTATGTTTCCATGGTTACAGCGTTTTTTATGATACATTTACATTGTTTACCCCTTGAAGCAAGTCTGATAGTAAATTTCCTGATGAGATAAGTCAGTTGGAGGTACAGGCCAAATGTGGATGAGTTTCAGCTGTGTGGTAACTTCTCTGCTCTACTTCCATTGTTAGTCAGATGTCTCCTTTGTTAAAACCTTTGCTGACTCTGCCATGCACACACATACATCTCACCCTACATCTTTTTAAGTGGCTAACATTACAGCTCACTGTGAAGTGAGAGCACACCACCGCTCGTGTCATGTGAAACCATCCAGTGAAGGTGGTGACAGTCGAGAGAGCCGGCGCTAAGCTAATGGTCTGCTCTGCTTGTACGAGTCATGTAGAGGCAGCTGAGACTGTTTGATGAGCAGTTCAACTCCTCACACTGGGATTTAAATGATGTGTAGTAGATTGCTCAAGAGCAGTTCATTACATGGACATAAGAAGCTGAGGGTTGACTCTTCTCACAACCTCCCAGGTATCAACTTCCTCAGGGAACTTTCTCCTCTTCTTCCCTGATGCCTCTGGTACCAGGGGCTGCCACACACTGAAAGAACACTCAAGTCTAAAAGAAAGTCTGCTCTTCATAAAGGTACACAACACCAACTTGGGATGCAAAAAAAAGTAACATAATCAGCAATATATTGTAACGCTTTTAGCTGGAGAAGCAAGTAAAGTCATATTATTACTAAGCAGATGAAAATACATATTACTGTGCTCAAAAGTTTACACCCCCCAGCAGAATTTCTGATTTTTAGGCCTTTTATCTTAGAATATGAATGATAACACAAAAATATTGCTGTCACTCATGGTTAGTGGTTGGGTGAAAATGTTTACCATAAAGAAAAAAAGAAAGTCATACTGACTACATGTGGAGAGGAGTCAACAAGGCCTATTGTGAAAGTTACGCCATTCCTACTGTGAAACACAGAGATATATCACTGATGTTTTGGGGATTTGTGAGCTACAAAGGCTCAGGAAACTTGGTCAAAATTGATGAAAGGATGAATGAAGCATGTTATCAAAAAAATACTGGAGGAAAATTTACACTCATCAGCCCAGAAGCTGCACATAGGATGTATGTGGACATTCCAACATGGCAACGATCCAAAACACAAGGCCAAGTCAACCTGCCATTGGCTACAGCAGAATAAAATGAAGGTTCTGGAGTGGCCATCTCAGTCTCCTGACCTCAATATTATTGAGCCACTCTGGGGAGATCTCAAACCTGCAGTTCATACAAGACAGCCCAAGAATTAACAGGAACTGGAGGCTTTTTGCCAAGAAGAACAGGCAGTTTTACCCTCTGAGAAAATAAAAACCCTCATCCTCAATGACCACAAAAGACTTTAAACTGTTATTGATGTTAAAGAGGGCAATACAAGGTTTTAAAAACTGGGGTGTTTAAACTTTTGAAGGGTCATTTTCAAAGTTTCTGTTGTCAGTATGATTTAAAAAGAGTAAACACAATTGTTTGTTAATAAATGTCTTCACCCAACCACTAACCATGAGAAGAGCATAGAAAGGATTTTGTGTTATCATTGATATTTTATGAGAAAAGGTAAAAAAATCAGAAATTCTCCTGGGGGGTGTAAACTTTTGAGCACAACTCATTCACTCATTTCATAATAACTAAAAAAAAAGGAATATCTGAAAGAAAAGAAAATGAATATATTAATGTTTAAATGTCATGTATGTGTGTATGAGGGCTATGAATGAGTGTATTTGGCTGTGATGTAAATATATTCTTTAATATTTATTTCTACAGTGATGACGACTTTGAACCACTGCAGCTGCTATCTGGTTGTTGTGATACTTTCCTAATGCACTGAGAGCTTTTCATCTCAGAGATACACCTGTTTTATTCCGAGCGTGTTATTTTCGAGCAGAAAGAACAGGTTCAATAACTTCACCTCGCAGTTAATCACCTGATGAACGACTGTGAAGCACAAACAGTTTGAGTGTCATAACCCTTTAGTGCATTTTATTTGTTCCCTGTGTGTGCAGAAAGAAACCGAGTGTAATTTGCTGGTTGGGATATTTCATCATTGCTAACACAGAGCACAGTAATACTCTACAATTAAGCTTTGTGGAGTGTAATCAGTTACTCTCTGGAGTATAAGAGGGCAGCACATCGATCCTTCCCTCTATTATTTACCCTCTTCTTGTGCAGTTGAGCTGAAGAGGCTGGATGAGGACATCTTAAATGCCAAACACGCTCATCTTAACAGAAGGCAAATGTCATTTCGAAGGTCAATGTTCCTTGAGAGGAAGTAGGTGTTAAGGTAAACACTATAGGTGAGAGGCTTTTAAATTTCCTCATGATGGTGTCTCCTTAATAACGCGGCGTCTGCTCACACTGAGTCTGCAGAATAAGTCCTGTGTTATTTCCCTCTGTCTGCTTATATAGCTCATAACTCCCTGTGTGCCCTGGAAACATATACAGGCAATCATTTCCCTCTCCCAGCCCTGCGAGCGCTTTGTTTTTAGGGAGCTGAGCTGAGAAGCTGCCCGCTCCCTCTCTCTGCCGCTGCAGCTGGAATAAAACCTGAGCAGAAGAGTCGCAGTGGGGCGAGGTGCTGCGAGAGCACATCAGTTCATTAGCCAGGATGACCAGCAGCAGAGCCAGGGAGAGAGCTGCAGCCTCCGTCTCCACTTTAATGGAGAAATATAGCATGTTTCTGTTTACACCTGAAAAGAAAATAAAAGAGGAGAAAACAGATATAAACCTGTGCTCTGTTATACAGCCAACAGTGGACTGCTGCACGAAACCAACCAAGTGTGAACCTCAGCTCAAGGTTTCCTACTTTATGGCCTCTCCTTTCCTTCACTGTACTTGTAGTTTTAAATTGATCTTATTTCCTGTGGTTTAAATATTCATTGGACCTTACTTTTTAATAACATATAACTGAGAATAACAAAAAAAAATCAGTTCTGTCTCTGATTCTTTCTTTTTCTATCATGGCTGTTGATGTTACATTTGAAGTCTGAAGGTCATTGGTTTTGATGTTGTGGTAATTTATTTACTTTTTGGTGTACCACAGTCAAGCCACATCCATCATGATGACTCCTTCTATTACAGCTGAAATACACTGCCTGGGCAAAAAAAAAAAGTCACCACCTGGATTTAACTAAGCAAATATGTCTAAGCCTCCTATTGGATAATTACTAATTACTGTATGAGTGATTATCTTTCAGCTGGAAAGAGCTGATGAGTAGCTATTCCTTTTTTTTTACCAACCATGGAGAAAGACACATCCTGTGGTTGTCGAAAAGATGTTAGTCTATTTAAGAAGGGTCAAATCATTGGCATCAAGCAGCAAATAACATCCAAGGAGATTGATGCAGGAATGACTAAATTTAGGTTAAGAACTGTCTAACACAGTAATTCCCAACCTGTGGGCCATGCCCCCCTGGTGGGCCGCGAAGGCATTGCAAGTGGGCTGCCAAATCATTTCCAAAAAGTATGATTTTTATGTGTGTGACTGTGTGGGGATGTGTCGTATAATAGTGTTATTTTTCTTTTTTGCCCCAGCAGATTTGGTATCTTGAGGGTTACACATGTTCAAATATTAATGTACATATAAAAAAAAGTGCCTGAAAAAGGCATATATGGCCTCTGTATTTATGGGATCAGAGTTGGGCCGCGAAAATGTTAAAAGTTAGCCCTGAGTTGGAAAAGGTTGGGAACCAGTGGTCTAACACATTATTAAAACTGGAAGGATGTTGGGAATCATCATATTGGGCCCATCAGGGTAAGAAGGGAAGCCGGTGAAGTGATGTACCCATCATGCCTAGTGCTTACCTAGTGTTATGATCTGGGGTTGCTGCAGTTGCTCAGGTTCAGCAACAGTATGTGCTCAAAGAATGAGGTCAGCTGACTACCTGAATATACTGAATGACCAGGTTATTCCATCAATTAATTTTTCTTCTTTAGTAACACGGGCATATTCCAAGATGACAATGCCAGGATTCAGGTGGCTCAAATAGTGAAAGAGTGGTTCAGGGAGCATGAGACTTCTTTTTCACACATGGATTGTCCTCCACAGAGTCCAGACCTTAACCCCATTGAGAATCTTTGGGATGTGCTGGAGAAGACTTTGTGCAGTGGTCAGACTCTACCATCATCAATACAAGATCTTGGTGAGAAATTAACGCAACACTGGATGGAAATAAATCTTGTGACATTGCAGAAGCTTATGGAAACAATGCCACAGGGAATGTGTGTGGTAATCAAAGTTAAAGGTGGTTCATTGAACTATTAGAGTGTATGACCTTTTTTTTCGGTGGCAACTTTTTTTGTTTTGGGCCACGCACTGTACATTTGTAAAATCTGAGGATAGAAACATTTAAAAGACCGTGACTGCTCCACCAATCAGAGTCATTCAGCTAACTGGCTCTACCTTAAATGTCCTGTACGTCTTGAAAATCCAAGAAGAGCTGTTTTCAGGAGTACATTTATAAACCCAGAACTACATTTAGAGTCTGGTACCCGTTGTCACAATACAGACGGCTGAGGGATAAGTTCCTTCGATTGACTTACAGCTTTAGTTTCACTTTCTCAAAACTGGGAACCATTGATGCATGAAAACAGAACCAACAGAACAGTCACACTGCATCTATAAAGGTGTCTTTGTTGTTTTGAAATCATTCAGGGGTTTTAATAACAAGTGATTTACAAGATGAGTTCCTGTTGGGCATCATAAAATGTATAAAATCAGGCTTCATTCTACATTAATTATAGTGCCAATTTTATTACCAGTCTTTGGAGGAAAACTGTTGTTTTACCTACCTCACATTTTAATTTTTATTTCCCTCTACAGTGTAGCTGTAGTAAAATGAACATATAGAAGTCGTTGCTTGTAGTCTAAACACCTTCTGTCCGCGAGCTAATTCAATCATCAGAGCTTAAACTGATGTTTAAGTGGTGCCATAGTGGTTTCAAAATCAATATTTGGATCTCGAAACATGTCAGTGTTTGTTCACAGTTCAAATCAAAGTTCAATGACCACGCCTGTGTTCATAAAAAAGCGCTGTATCACTTTTTCCCAGTGGCGTCCAGTTGCGCTTGATGTGACATGCACAATTATCACATATTCAGTTCTCTCTATCGCACATTCCCATCTTTGCTGACTTGCAGTTAGTCCAAACAGTGAAAGGTATTTTTGATAAGCATGAACCGAGGCTTTGACTTGGAGCCGTTGGAGAGAATGACAGCACAAAAACAGCAAACACAACATATTGAAACAATATCACTCTGGCAAACTGCTGTGGAGAAAATATGATCAGTGACAGACAGAGGAACTCATGGAGACAGAGAGAATCTGTAGTTGCAGATATTTGATAAAGCTAACACTGAGCTCCTCACCACGGACAGGACTGTTTTTGACAGGCAGATGAGACGCACAGGGAGACACATTGCTCTACATCTGATTGTACAGCAGAAGCAGTGAAGTCCTGTTTTGTTTCCAATAAACACATTTTAAATGATTTTATTATCAATGCCTGATTTTTAGTTTTGCCATCATCAGGGAAGAAATTCAGAATTTTTATGAACCAAATAGTGAAGGCCTCACTATTTCAAGGGTCTATGGAAAGTTTAAGTCTGTCTGTCATTGGCTCCTCTTTCATAGAGGTTACTGTGTCCCAAGCTTCATCCCAACCACCTCATGAGTGTGTGTATGATTTGAGTTAAATACTGTGTGCTAACCTTTGTAGACCAATCATCAATGCCATGTCTGCACCGTGCAGTGTGCATGAGCAGCCAAATATCTTTCCCCTCTACTTTCAGTTTCAGTTTTTGTCTCGTGATGAGTAGCAACCATCCTCAAGTGACTTTCTATTGCTTTTATGTTGTTGTTTTTAACTTTATTTTGTTTTCATGTGTTTTTTTTTTACCCTTCGTAAGGCGACCTTGGGTGTCGTGAAAGGCGCCGTGAAATAAAATGTATTATTATTATTATTATTATTATTACTTGTAAGCTCACAGAGGGAGAGGCTGTGGGATGCTGGAGGTTCTGGTGATTCTTTCAGAGACCTATTTCATTTATTTTTTTTTCAAAATAAAAGACAAAGATCCATAAATGTTATTGTACATATGTTTGTAAATCATTGACATTAACCCCTAAAAACCAGTTCTTTCTGAAAAAAAAAAACAGTTTTGACCCTTTTATAGAGAAATAAGAGAAATAGTCCATGCCAGAATTTTGAGGCTCAAGTGTTAGAGGGTAAATAGGTCTGTCAAGGGCTGAGCTACAGATGACCTTGGTGATTGAGGTCCACCACTCCAGCGTAGATTAGGACAACCGTCAATAATGTTTTCATTATTTCAGCAAATCTCATGAAGATCTTGTGAAAGGAATGGACCTTTTTGATTCATTAACAGTCATATTCAGAGATTTCTACAACATGTGAATATATAGAGGTTTGAAAATCTGCACACATTTGGTTTGAACATCCAGCACTGGTACTTTATATCCATGCTTAAAATACGGTAAAGCAGGATACCCCCTTTTTAAAATGAATTCACATTATGTGAGCTGCATACAACTGTGTAATGGTCAAATATAGCTTTTAAAAAAAGAACAAGTCCCCTTTTGATTCTGTAACTCTGCTCATCCACGTCTTGTTAATCACACGCCTGATCTAAAGCGGCTGCCTCCTGCCTTTTGTCCCGTAATTAACTTGAGGGCTCTAAATCTCTGTGAGATTAAAACCATCTGATCAATGCTGAAGTGCCCCTCTGTCTCCTTTAGAAGGGAGCGCTAATGTGACCACAGGTCAGTGTGTGTCACCTGCTAAGTAGAGGCTAAGATTTAGAAGGATCGATCATTGCAGGGCTCCGCGCGAGGAGGCAATAATATAGAGAAAGTGTCATTATAAAGCTGACCAATGGGAACACTTTTTATTAACAACACAGGCTGTAACATTTTCTCTTTTAGGGTAAGGTGGCACAGAAATGGAAAAGCAGCAGTAAGTCTTTAGAAACACCACCAGTAGAGACAAAAGAGGAGGAGATAAAAGGGTGACACAGGGCTGGTGAAGGTGCATACGAACAATAAAGAAGATGTGGATGAAGTTTTCACTGTCATGAATTACTGTACATTTACAAGCAAACTTTAACAGCACTGTGTAATGACAGTTAAAACAATACTTTCCTGTATTATTGCTTCAAGGAAAAAAACAACAGTAATTAGTTGTAGTTTTAGCATTGCATTATGGGAACGAGGAGTTGAGAGCACATGTTTGGAAAGAGAATAGAGTTGAAAGCCAGACTGTCCTCCAACTCCATCCAAACAATAAACAGGTACAGCTCCTTACAAATAGGGTACAATGTAACACAATTAAAGCACAGACTTTTTTGTACAGCCTTTTTGCAGGAATATAATCCTTTTTTCAGTTCACAGGCCGCTTTGGGTCACCGCACTCGTTCCCTCCTCACTCACAGTTACAATAATTATTCTGTTTTTAAAACAAAGTTGTCTGGCAGTGGAACCAGGGACAAAACAGGTGGAAGGCGGACTCAGGTGCAAATTTAAAGTAAAAAGGTCTTTATTATAATCAAACTCAAAAAACACTGCAAAGAACACCAAAAAATCCAAACCTTAAAAAAAGAATCCAAAAAACCCAAACCCAGGGAGATGCAGGAGACGTACGCAAGGGGTTGACGCTACAAGGGTCGACATTACAATGAACCATAGCAGACTGAACCAAGGACACGGATTAAATACACAGGGACTAATGAAACACAGGTGACACACAAGGCACAGGTGAAACACGTGAGGGGCAATCAGAGGGGAGGGAAACACAGGGCAACAGAAAAAATAAACAAGGAGGAGAAACACAAGGGCTGCGTCTCATTTGCGTGAAATGATATCTCCTCCGTCCTCTCTCCTCCGCGACATATAGAGAGATAATTGAAGAAACACAAAAGCTGGCTTCGCAGAAGTTTTTTCACTGGCAGACACGCCCCCACACAGGATGACGGGCTCTGATTGGACGGTGCTCCGGTTCAGAAACTTTCTCTGACAATTCACATCAGCGGAGTTAAATGACAGAGAAAAAACAGAGCTGAAAACAGTCTCTGAGGATAAATCTGAAATAGTTCAGAAAGCTGAGATTAAAGACATGTTTGATGTGAGTTTGAAGCACTAAACGCTGATCACAACTGTCATTAAATCAATAAAACAAATCAACAAAACAGATCAATACCAAATTTGTATAACTGAGATTCATCATGCAATAACTTGTACAGTTAAGTGAAATAGAGCAAAAATAGTGATTTATGATCAGTTAGTTCCCCTATTTTCCTGCAACTTCTCTTTCTTTATAAAGAGACTTTAAGTCAGAGAATAAGTCTGATGAAAGAAAGACATGATTTCTATTTTAACCTGAAATCTAACTCTTTGAGTGTTCTCATAGGTGATATATTATCATATAATCAGTTTCAGGGTTCATGATCGGATTTGCTCTGGATAAAGGATAAATAATTCATAAATAATCCAAAAATGGTGCATTTTCCCCCCAAAGAGATCTGTGTGCTTCTTAACTGGACACAGAATAAACAGAGCGTTGGTTTTCTTCATGTGAAAGTGTTTGTGCAGAGATTAAAAGCTAAGTTAAAGCTGGTTTGAAAGACCTCATGTCATGAAACACCCTGAAGGAAAGGACGTGTCATTTGCCTTAAAACAAATCTCCTCGCTCCTCTTTTCATTTCCTTGCGTCTCTCTCATCATCTCTGGTGGGCGGGACTAAGACTCAAGTGAACGATGCAAGTGGAGGAAGGAAGGGAGGATGGAATTTAGCGCAAATGAGACGCAGCCAAGGATAACTGAAAGCACAAGGGGAAAGGAAATATACACAAGAAACACAAGTACACAATCCATAAACCCAAACCTGAAACACAAGAGAAACAACCAAAACCATCCACCTTAAACAGAGATCCAGAAAACAAATCAAAAAACAGGAATCATCGCAAAACTGTTCTTTGATCTATGATGATTTTATTTAAAACCATCGAACTTCCAAACAGTTCAAACTGCTCCCATCTTGGAAACATATTCTCTTATGTAACTGCTCACTTCATCCTCTATCACTTAGTTTCCTAATTTTCAACACACTATGGCCCCTCCCAGCTGTTTAGTGAAGCTACAGCGTTAAAGTTGCACCCAGAATGCCTTTGTAATTTGTAACCTAACAGTTATTGTTGCTGTGAGTGAGGAGGCAACGCTGTGAACATGAGATCCTGCTGTACAGTGAGTGGCTCAAACCATATATACTCCAGTATAGACCAACTGCCTGCACTTCCCACAATACATTTTCTGTCCAATATATCAGTGAAATAATGGTGCTTTCCAGAAAACTCTTAATAAAAATCCTGCAAATATAATCTTTGTATGTGTAAAATAGTGACATGACACTGGCAGCAGGGACACCAGTATTCTGCCTTTACTTCACAGTCATGTACTGTAAAACTTTTAAGTGAGAACATGGTCATTTACTGGTGAAATTGCTGCCTGTGATTTACTGTAATTTTATGATTTTACTGTGAAAAATAAATACGGTAAGTACCTGTAAATGTAAAAAATAAAGTGTTTCACTGGCAGCAATTTCACCAGTGCTCTGCTGTGTATTTACAGTATGTGCTCAGTGGAGATAATGGAATTTATTTTTGTCCAAATGTGTTTTTATGTACTGTAGGTTCAACATTTACAATGAAGTATATTGTCTGCAGTATTCTGTCGGGTTTTAGATGTCTGTATACCATCATACTGCTCCTGTTCTTTTTTTTTTTTAAATCCTATTTACGCTGCAAAGCTTGGACACCCTGTGCCCCCCCCTATGTTCGCCCTATGTTCGCCCTATGTTCGCCCTATGTACAGCAGAGTCTAATATTCACTGCGATCCCTCCTCACTCACGGTAACAATAACTGTCATGTTACAAATAACAAAGGCATTCTGGTCATAACCTCTCAGCTCACTTAAGCCCCTCCCAGCTGTTTAGCAGAGCTTCAGCCCATAAGTTTTACCCAGAATGCCTTTGTAAACAGCAGATTCCTGACAATGAGCCTCAGCTGCAAACAGTAAAGTACTACAATTAGCCGTGTTTGACCGTAAAGACCATAGGCAAGTGTTAAAAGTCCCAGAATGCATTGCTTATCAAAGTATTATACCTTTATAACAACATACATTCATAAGGTTTGGATTCTGCTGTAAATCTACATCAAAGTCTTACAGTGTGTATACTGTAATCCAATACACAACACTGTACTGTAAAAGTGAATAACAGAACATGCACTGTAAAATAGCAGAACATTACTGGCAGTATTTCTACAGTGTTTTGTTTTACAGTGTATGGATGCTTTAAAGGGAGGAAAAGACTAACAGCAGTAACAGTTGTGCTGTATGTCTCTGAGTATAAACTTTAAATTTTCCATGTGATATTGTTTGTCTGACTCATTGAGTCAATAAGTAAAACATTTGGAGGCTGTAGCTTTCTAACTGCTCTTAGGATGTCTCCATAAATAATGTGAGAGTGATGTGCTTCCATTCCGCTCCCACTACAATAGGAAGCTCTTTTATCTTTGATATCTCACTTCAAAGTCAGAATATGTTCCTCCACCTGAGTCATGTCAGGAAGCAAATCATGCAGGCAGTTCCAGTGTATCGTCTGCTGAAGACTGAAGAGTACAGTATAATGAAGTCTGCTCTAAATATATTTTTATTAGCTCCATGGGGGGAAGCTCGTGATGAGATTTGGCAGTTGGCATGTTTTTCAGACTTCAAACCCTCCACTGCAGGGATATTATTTACCTTGATGCGCCCTTGAAATAAAAGTTGCAGATCAAATAAGTTTGTGTTGCGAAGGCTGTCTCAGTCTCCAACCTTTTAAATATTGTATGTTCCCCAGTACTGATGCTGCCTTGGAAACATCTCTCTCCTCATGTAAATGCTGCCGTTCTTTATTCTTCCAGCTCTTTTTCCTCGTGCTGCTTCCATCCTTCGGGCCGATCCACTTTGAAGTTGTTTCTCAGCCATTTGAAATTTGAGATTAAAGTCCATCTCCTCTTGACCCCCCCTCCCCATCAATACCAGCTACTGCGATGTAAACAAAAACAAAGCCTGATGAGAAGTGGGTTTTATTTTTAGCTGCTCACAGGCAGCAGTAGTAAAGGTGAGATGTGAATGTGGAGCATGAGGAGATCAAGGACCCCAATGACACAGACCACTGCAGATTATTAGCTCACTGTTGAATTATGAATTACTTTCATCAGCAGGTTTGTGTATTTGTGTTTCCTCTTTAAATTATAAATTAAATTAAATTATCCCATTCATATCACAGTAAAACTTATAGAGCTATTACATGTTTGATGATTTAATCCAGATTTATTGAAGAAAACTGTGATTCTATTGCAATTAATTCCATTTTAAACACATATCCAAATATAAATCCATTTTACCAGTATCGTTATTTGGGACTCATGTTGCAAAAATGAAATATGCTACATAATCTTGACTCTTAGGTTGGTGCTTTTTGACCCCAGGAGCCACAGTCTAAATTTAATTCTGAAGTAACTGCTCTAGTCAAGGAAAGTTTGCGGGGTGGGGCTTTCAAGCTGCATGTTTTTAATTGGTACAGCAGGTTTAATACCTCCTAAATGATGTTCTTTTTTGAACTTGATCATGTGAATGTGTCTCTATCAACTCCCGGTGTTCCAATTTAAAGAGTAACCCTGTAAACTGGGGACCTTCAGCTGAACGTGTCAATGGATATCCAGTTTACAACAGCTGTTCAAACACAGAGGAAATCCTTAGGAATCCTAGATTGGTTTGATAAATGTGTCACAATCTCCTCCACCTGTATCAGTGTCCACTGCACCTTCATCTATAAAGTATGTTTACATCACCTCATAAGTTATTAATGTATATATCATCCCTGTATCATACACATACATATACCCTTATGTCCATTAGTATAGCAAGTTCACTGCACCTTAGTCCGTATATTATAACCTATACAGAGCATTTATATTTATAGCATTTATTTATATTAAAAGCATCAGAATGAGTCACTCACCCATGTGAAACCTATAATTCACATTATCTTGTCTTTATCTGTAAATTCCTTTGGATATAATATACACTTTTCCACTTGCCAAACCTCATGTTGTGGCTCAGATAAGAATGTGATGATCTAAAGCTGTTTGAAAAAGGATGAATCCTGCTGAAAGTCTTTATTCAACCGGCTCCCTTTGAAGCTATAACATAGATTGATCCTTCATCTTCGTGCCTTAGACGGCAGAGCAATCTGGTGTTTCAGTCAAAGGTGTTTCAAGCTGTCTGAAACTGTTTTGATTGCGAACAGCTTTGATACAAGCACTCACCTATTTTAAAGGCGCGCTCACACTGGCCATTGGAATCATGCTGTGGTCAAGTACGAATGGCCCCCTTCAGCACCGTTCACCAACTGGTGAGTACAGTTTGCGGTCACACTACTCCAATGTGAACCAGACTTAAGCATGATTGCCGACACACGGTTGGCCTGCCTGTGTCATCGTAAAGCATCTGTTTATAATGTATGGTCTCATCAGAGTCAGTGCAGTGGAGAACACAGAGAACATGACGATCACTTTAATTACTCTTTGGCTTATATGAAGTCATTTTGGACCTACAAGGCCCTCCAGAACCCCCGCCATTGACTAAAATGGTTAGTGAGATGAGCAGTAGAGGCGATCATACACCATAAATTATGCATCACTACATGCTGTGTCTGCTTGCCTGAGCATGGCTTTCACTTGAGGTGACACTGGCCAAAAAGGCCAAACTTTGGGGTTTGAGCATGTTTGGGCATACTTCAATTGGCCAGTACAACAGCCTATTAATGGCACTTTTCCACGATACAATTCCAGCTCTACTCGACTCGGCTCGGCTCTACTCTACTCGGCTTTACTCGGTTTGGTTAGCTTTTCCACTAGCCTGACTACAGACTCACTGTGGGCGTGGATCTTACAACACAGCTGCGCTAAAGTGCTGCGCAGAAGTGCGTGCATGTTCATCTATAACACGACACAATCATAATTTTGTACTAACGTGTGCCACCGTGGTCTTTAAAGGAAAAATAAAAGGCTTTCAAAAGATTTCATTAAAGTAACACAGCGGCTCAATGTCGGGCGTCATGACAACGGGGGTAAACAACAGCCATGTGCTGCTGCGCGCAGAGGAAAAGGAAGGAGCTGCTTCCTGACATTAACTCTTCCCTGGATCCAGTGAGATCACTTTAATTTTTGATTTTTGGGCCTGGTATACCAGAGATTTTTTGTTGATCAATCATTCTTCTCTGAACTGTTTTTACTTTTTGGTTCCCTGTGGATTAATGGACTGATTGGTGCTCAAAGACTCTCGTGGCAGACAGATCGCTCCTGTGTGACAAACTTTTATTTAATTTAAAAGACTCTTAAAGCGAACTACCTTTGCTGTTAACTTCTTTTGCGTTTTAGAAGGACTTTAAACTTATTTAGGAATCATGAAGGAGCATTTTAGGGCTGTATTTTGTGTTAATTCAGTGTGGTTCTGTGCAAACGGGTTTAAATGGCATTAAAAACCCGTTGCTGACTCATTAGTTTTCCTCTTGTAAGTGATTTGTACAGAGTCAGAAGCTGCAGAGACGACATTCTCTGACCAATGAGTGACCGGCAGTCCGTCGACGTCACCTTTAAGTATCGGCTTTACTCGCTTAGAACCAGGGTAAAGCAGGTACTAAAAACTGGCGTCTGACGCGTAGTACCGCGTACCCACAAACTGGGTAGAGCCGATTGGAGAAGGGCCAAGGCGAGTCAGTGGAAAAGGGCCTCATGTGTCACCAAATCCATCTGCAGTGAAATACAGCACAATCTAAACCAGCATGGATCCAATTTCTACCATGCTAACAGGCTAACAAGGCCAAGTGTGGTGCTGTACATAATGATGCCTATTTTCTACTTCAATGGTGTCATTTTTGCTGATTGGACTTCATTGTTGTCCTACTGCCCTCTACTGAGGTGGCAGTGTAGCGCTTTTTTCTTTTCTTATATACATGCATACATACATACATACATCACTGCCCAGTTTATATAATCTACCTGGGTCTCACATCTGTGGGGGAAATGCAGACAGACTATGGGCCACAGGAACAACGGGGTTATTGGAAACATTTCACCATAACAAGAAATTTCTGTCCCCTTTGGTTGAAAAACACCTAAAAACCAAGAGCAAAAATAATCCTCTGTGGCATCAATGTATGACCTGAAAAAGTTGATAAGTGATTGAATAGACTTGAATCACTATTATAGGAATGAAAAATTATTTGCGGTATGGTATCACCTCTGTCATGACTCAAAGTTACAAGAGTCACAACTGTAACAGTGAAAGACTTAACACCCTGTTTCCCTTCCATTCACTGAAACATGCAAACATTGAATGAAAAAAAAAACTCAGACTGCATCTGTAACAAGTGACGTCATTGAAAGATTTGAAGAGTCCTTTAATTACATTGAGGTTGTACATACAGTGACTGAAAAGCCCATTGAAATAAACTGAGATGTGTGTTTCATGACCAGAAGCATACGCAAACCCCTTTCAAAGAATTTATTAGAAATTAAAACATCGGAATATGTTTAAAATCTTGGAGACATGTACTTGTTTACTTTATTGCAGAGTTTGAATAAAACTGGTACCATTTGATTCCATATAACGTGCCTGTGTTGTTAGTCGAACCTGCACTTTTGGAGAGGGAACAAGGAGAATGTGTGTACCCTTCACTAAAGATCACTGCTGTTTCATTAGCTGGTTGTATGAGAACACATGGCATCAGTAGCTCCGTCTGTTTCAAACTCTTGTTCCTGAGAGAGAAAGAAAATCAGGCGGACAGACGAGTCTTTAAAGACGAGTCCGACCTCTCATTTATATTTAGCAGCTGGCTGAGAACAGAGCGTCTCTGGTCTGTAAGCTGT
This sequence comes from Thalassoma bifasciatum, assembly GCA_008086565.1. Taxonomy (NCBI): domain Eukaryota; kingdom Metazoa; phylum Chordata; class Actinopteri; order Labriformes; family Labridae; genus Thalassoma; species Thalassoma bifasciatum. The sequence continues at coordinate 39,391 of RPOG01003559.1, read as the reverse complement.
CTCTCTAAGTTTCTCTGCAGCCTTCAGACGCCCCCCTGTACCAAACGTTAGTGACCCATCGATCTGTCTCGAAAATGGACTCGTCTCCCGGTGACAGATCTCATGGCCCTTCTTTGTATGCATTCTTAATCAAATAAGCTGCTCTTACTTTATTAACTCGGACAAGCTCACTTCAGATAAGCTCGTCTCTCTGTTAAAGCCACTTCGAAGGGGGAATCAGCTCCGGAGGTGATGAGACTTGACTCTGCGAGCCTGAGATGCAAGCTTTAGGTCGCTGTGTTATTGTGCGAGGCTTGGCCCCGGGCTCCAGAGAGAATCACTTCCTCTAATGGAAAACTATTGTCTGCCACTGAGCACATACAACTGTGTGGAATACGGATCAGCCTATCTGGACTTATGCACAAGACAGAATGAAGCTCTCCACCCGCTGGAAAGCTATTTTGGAATTGTAATATCCACTGAAGTCGATTCTGATTAAGCAATACATCTGGGATGGACTTTACTCTTGTGTGTAGCTGGGGGATGTTTTCCAGCTCTGGGAAATACGCACAGAAAACCAACAAAACAGCATAAAAGAAGGAAAAAAAACAGCTTTTTTTCTTGTGTACTGTCCAACATTATAACTCTAAGCTTAAACCTGTCATAACAATGCAACAATAAGGCACTTGGGGAATCATTTATTCATCGGAGTGGATTGGATATAGGTTAATGAGCACAATAATATGAGATTAGAAGCGTCTTGAGAGGTATGATGTCATTTCCCCCTTTCATACTGCATTATTTATTTACTCGCTCCCCCCTCAGAGGCGACACTTGATGTCTAATGTAAGCGGTGGGATCATCACTTTCAACTACAGTCAAATCCGAGACATCCAGAGAGCAGGTTCACAGTCAGTTCAGAGCTCTCCTGTGTGTGTGTGTGTGGGGGGGGGGATGTATACAGAGTGATGAAGCTCCGGTGGAAATATTCTCCAGCAGATCGTCCCCCAGGATGTGGAACTCCATTTGCCTTACAGGTTTCCTCTCCCACCCTCTTCCTCCAGAGAGCGGTGATGTGTGATACATGTATTACCCCAACCCTCCTCTTTTTTCCCCCCTTCTTTTTTTTTTTTTTTTCCTAACATCACCACAGGTCACTCCATTTTGTCCCCTGTAGGATTCACTGCAGTCCACACTGTGAAAAAAATGTGAAAAGTCTGAGGTTTTGGTCTTCGGGCGGATCCTCTGTGAGGTCGGACGGCCAGGATGTGTTTTTCGGGATTTGGTTTGAGATTGTGTGAGCGTATATGTTTGGTGTGAAGCTCCGGTGTGGTGTTTCAAGTCTATTAAGAGAGAAAAGAAGAGAGAGAGAGGAGACAATGTAAGTGTCAGAACAAGGAAACAGAAACAAGGACATTCAGAGTCCTTTCTTCCTTTTCTGATATCTGCATCTCAAAGTAATCAGTCAGGCTGGCAGCTTGGTGTCGTTTTCAAAGCGGAGCAGCAGGGACCCCGAGCCGGTTCAGGTGACACTGAGTGCTCTGACACGCTAATTGCAAAGGTTCACAGAAAGGTGGAGGGTCCAGAGGGACATGAATCCCCTTTCATACAGACATGGAAGGGCATCACAGGAGAGCTGAGGGTCAACATCCAAACAAGAGCTGATGTTGAGGATTTCTTAAGCTCCAGAAAAATATTTTCAGCATTCAACATCAACTCCTTCTCAAAGTCACATTAATATTTGATGTGTCGTGATGACACCGTGTCCTCTGAGGTAAGTAGCATTTTCTACTTTTAAACCAAACAGATCTCACCTCAGGGTCAAACTTTTATTTGGGGTTGTTTGTTTGTTGTACCATTACTCAATTACATACACCTTTTTAATCCTTTAATAGACCCCTAATTAGAGCGTTTCTCCTCGTTATCATGGTTTAATTTGTATTTCTGTAACTTCATGAATGGCTCAATACTATCAAGCCTAGTTTATGCTTAACGCGTCCATGAAATCCACGTGACTCTATGTGGACAAATGACGTCATTTTGGCTGCAGAGAAGAGGAATTGTTGAAAAAATAACAATGTAAACAGCGTAAACCAGTGATTCCCAACCTGTGGGTCGGGGTCCCCTGGTGGGCCGTGAAGGTATTGCAATTGGGCCGCCTAAACATTTCCAATATAGTATGATTTTGAAGTGTAATTACCTTAAGATACCAAATACAAATAGATAAAGAAAGACACAAAAAACAGAATAATGTTAAAACTTAGTTACAAACCCGGTTAGGAAATTAAAAATGTTCAGATATTTATATATGAATTCTGTCCACTAAGAAGGTACGTTAGTAGCCGGGTAGCATGGGAACATGACCGAAACAAAACAATAACCCAATATTTAAAAAAAAAGTATACAACAAAACCTGAAATCCATGACTTATCAAAAATGTAACGAGAGTGCCAAGCCCGAAACGCAACAAAAAGAATGTATTAAAAGCCAAAATGTACTAAGTTACTCAAACTGTAACAAATTGTTGCATTTTGGGCAAAAAGTTACTTTGTTTGTGGGCTCAGAATCTGTTACAATATCAGCCAGTTGTCACATTTTGGGTTGTTGTTACAAATGGGTTTCTAACAAGGCATTTTATATCATCAGTACTTATTGGGTTGGACGTGGGTCACAAACATTTTTGAGACTTGAAAGTGGGCCCTGAGTTGGAAAAGGTTGGGAACCACTGGTGTAAACAAAAAACAACTTCTTCTACTCTGAGTTAGTGCTCTGGTAGACTTGTGTTTGTGATACTCCGCCCCCCTGCAGTCTGGGAATGGAAGCCAACGGATGCTTTCCACCCATCTGCTGGACTTCCACTAGATCCACCTATGGTCCGTCTCCACTCCATTGCTACTCGACTGCCTCCTTCCTCATGTGTCCAGATTTTCATATGTTGTTCCTTCCTTGACTTCCTTTTCCACTTTATCATCTCAGTGCAAACTGACCCCTTGTTTCTTCATCATTTGGTAAAAACACAAATCTTATGTTACTCTTGAGATGCAGTCAAAATGCAACAGAGCAGAGTCATTTAAAGTCAACATGTTTTGTAGATTTGGAGTGTTCAGCTGGACATGGATCTGGTGGAAATTAGCAGCTAGAAAGAAATCTAACTGTAGCTTCATACTGTCTGTCAGATTGTGCTGTGGTGGATGAAATAATTTTCAAAAAATCTCAGTTCAGTGTCTTTCAAAAGCCTCGTTTCAGCTTCTATTTGGAATAGTTGATTTAAAGTGACTGTGAGGAGAATCTGTTTGAAGTGGGTTACAGCGACTCCTTCAGCCTGAAGAACCACACAAACTGTTAAGACATGACGCATGAATTTGTTCTGAAAAATGAATAAAGCTCCGATCTTCTTTTTAACACCAAGCCTTTGTTCAGGCCAAGGTTTTACCAGATCCAATGCAACAAAGTAATGAATTTTACAACCCTGTAACATGACAAGCAAACTTTGTAGGTTTAGTAGCTGGCTACATTTAGTGCTTCTTACAGATTAGTGCGATGAGGCTTATCCATTCTGTGCAACATTATTGAATCCTGCTTATGTCCTACCAGTGCTCATCTACCAACTCCAACCTCACCAAGTAGAGCAAGCATAACCTTGCTCTTCATTTTATTGATAGACTCTCAGGTTTGAACAGATCACTTCAAAACAACAACAGCATGTGGGTTGGTATGAACATTGTTACAAACCCTGTTTTAGCCTTTAGCCTGTGCTCTATCACTCTCTTCTGTCTTTTGGCTTACCCTAGATCAAGCCTGACTGGTCCCAATGGAAGCTAAGAATTAGCATTTAGAAAAAAACTGTTTTGGTGATGATGTAATTTAAATTGTGAATTATGATCAGACATAAAAATAGGTGTGAGACTTTTTAAAAATCACTTAGAAAGTCCGAACAGTCTCTTCAAGCTACTGTCTTGAAAAGCCCCTCTAGAACCCAGTACTTCAGCTGCCTTATCCACTGTTGCTATGCAATAAAGTCATGGTCATGAGTTAATCATCGATGGATCTGACCTGGAAAAGTTTGGCATAGAGACCCAACAACTTTTTACAACAGAGACCAGAGCAGGATGGTTTTAAATTTACAATGCCGTTAAGGAGATTCACCATTTAGTGATGTCACAAGTTGAGCAAAACTCTCGCACTTCTCAGGGAATTCTCATGTAGTTTACATAAGAGCCTGTAGCCTCATCCTTGGATTACACCAACATGCGTACACTCAAAAACGTGAAACACTGACTTTAATTAAACTTATTTGCTACATTCAAATATATTAGGTTAGTTGAAAACATTAACTCCCACTTCAACTTAGTTTACTCTAAATTTACTGCTTTCCACCAACATGATACATTTGACCATTTGACATAATAAATTTAATTACAGTCAGTGCTTTATTTTTTAGTGTATCTCACAGTTTGAAACTAACATTTAGTGTTGACCCCCAACAATTGAACTTAATACTTCCTTACTTTGATTGTGTTTACGTGTAAGGAGCTTAGACCAGAGACTGATTTTACAGTCTGTTTTCTAATGGATCATTTTCAAGAACACACATTAAGAACCAGGATCCAATTATGATGCTTGAAATATTTATATCCATATTGACCCAAATAGGAGCGTTAGAATATTTGATTTATCAAATCAAAACGTGCTGAAATGTGTGTGTTTTCTATAAGAGCTGACAGATTTACTTGGAGCGAGCTGCAGACTTCTTGGAAACTTTTCAAAAATCCCTCAAGGTTTGTCGGAGCCAGTGTCAAAGTTTGTGTAAGTTTCTGACCTTGTTCTTTTAACACAGTTTAATATTAAAAATGAAGAATAACATACCTCTAGCACCACTCAGATACTCGTACTGATGGCCTTGTTTAGCCGGGACATCGACCTAGAAGGGGATATAAACAACACCATGACCATGCCAGCTGGAAGCAGACAAGACACTTCACATTCCTGAAAACATAACACAGATATCATAGTTTATGGTTCAATTATTGTAACAGAGGACATGTTTTATCAAAGTCTTAGAATAAAGTTATTTCACTATGCAGTTGGTTAGAATATTACTGCTATTTATCATACTGTTTGTTCTTTTGACATTTTGTGTTACAGATATCTAATTATTCCCAGCTTTGAGGCTAGATTACGCACTTAACAGAGACAGGAATACATATTACATTTAAGTTTAGAGAGGTTTTATGTTATCTACATTAGGGGAGAGGTTAAACTAGGTCAGGTTGTTTACCTTGTGGGATGGAGGTCTTTTTAAACAGCTACTGCCATCCTCTCTCTGCGGAGGTCAGCTGGGGGTCATTTAGAGTCTCTTTAATGGACGGGGCAAAGGCAGGCTCTTTAAACGACTGGGAGAGGGGGTCACATGACCGGAGGAGAACAGAAAGAGCAAAACAAGAAGAGAGAGCAATCCACCCCCCACCCCCCGTCCCCCTTCCCCCGTCCCCGTCCCCCCCCCAACCCTGATCCGAACACGGCCTTAGAGGTCAAGGAGGCTTTCATGCAGTGGCGCACGCTGTTGTTTGTGTCCGGGTAAACATTCAGAAGTTAATGTGTGTTTACTGATGATGCCTGACGTGATCAGCGTTCGCCTCTTCGCTCGCCGAATTATACGAGCAAACAGAGCGAGGCGCGTTTCAAGAGTGGTGATGTCGTTATCGCTAAATCCTCCAAATCTCAGTCGGGGAGATTTTCCTCCAAAATGCATCACATGGTGTCCAAATACAAATAGGAGACCAGCTTTATCAGATGACAGAGGCCGTTTACAAGGTTACACAAAGCCTTTTCATGTTCCCTCCAACTTTCTGCTGCTACCAATTTGGGTTTTTTTTTGTTTTTAACACCACTCTTCTTACAATACACCTTTTTAATATCTGTCTAGACATTCAAAACTGTCTTTTTTTAAATCATTTTGAGTTTGTTAGTTTAAATTATGAGGCTTTTTTAGAAATCTGTAATTATTCTCTCCCAACACAAGTGTTTTCTTTCAAAATGTTTATTCAGCATCAACAAAGAAGAAAATATTAAAGGGCTTACATAAGCTCAAAATCAATATAGTTGAACAAGTCTCTAGATGGGGATAATTACCAATTCACCAGCATGTGATCAAGGATCTAAAAACTGGTTATCATATCTACAAAGTCAAAAAAAAAGCATCTAAATCAAAGAATGACATCAAAACGACTGATTTAAAGCCTCTAAAAGAAATCACAGAAATGAAAACTGGACTTTTGCAAGTCCATTTTACAGAAAGAATGAGCAGGTGTTTTTTTTTTTCTTATTATTTATAGATCTTTTAAAGTGGATGTTTGAGGGCCTTTATGATGAACACATCTACAGTTTTCAGAATAAAACAGCTGACAATATCCACAGTTGCACACCATGCTTTTATAAGCCCTTTAACACTAACAAACTATTATTTTACAAAAAGGAGGAAACAGCAAAACAATATGTTTACACTTTGACTTTTCTCTTCTTCTTCTTCTTCTTTTTTTTTCTCAGTTGTAAATGTTTCATTTACAAGGGACACAAGTTCACTGATTACCCCTCAGAAAGAAAGATATCTACAGTACTGCACTTTCCTAGATCTAAGCTACTACATTTTTAAGTGATCAACCACGCAGTTCAAGGTTTGAAGAATAGAGGGTTAGAAATTAAATTGTACTGGCAGCTGTGCAGAAACATCCTATCAGCAGCTTTTTACTGAGTCATTACCGAGTAAAAGAGCCTGATACAATCACAGAGCTGAGAGAGAAACTTCATATTCGATTAAATCTGGAGTTACATATTTTACCCAGGGGGAGTATATTTTTATTAGAAGGGCATTTTTAATCATTAAGCATCTGATTATTATTTGTCTTATTTTAGTTTTGGATTCTAAAAAGGTGGGAATGTCCATAAAAAATCCATTACTTGGGTTGATACAGCCATGAGGACTCAGGTGTGGGTTGTATAAACAGTTCAATATCTGGAGTATGGCTGCTCTCTGTACACTCCCTTGGTTGTTCGTGCAGACGGTGCTTTGCCGCGGTTGTTTGCCCACTCTTCAAGACCTGGTGTGAAAGAAAAAAGAGAGACAGAAGAGGAAGAAGACACACAGAAGTGTTTAACTTAAATCGTTGGTTCATAGAAGTCTCAGTAAAATCCATCTGCTTGAACACAAATATTGTTGGGAGCGCTCTGAATGAGCAGCGTCGATGCTGCTCATCTCATAACAAAAGGCTTTTTTCAAAGTGGGAATAAAACGACTCACACAGAGACACTTGACTTTCACCTGGAAGGATGCATCACAGATAATTGAATGAGAGGATCAAATAGCTACTTGAAAAGAACCCGTTTAGTGTCTCCCAGCAAAAAGGTCACAATTACCATTAGCCCAAATCAGGCCCTGTTCACCCCCTGGTACTGTCAATGTGAGAGTGCCAGTATCGATGGCACCCTTTGTCTGATCTTCAGCCAGCACCGAGGCTTCCCTAGAGCTGCGGCTCACAAAGGCTTGTTTTTTGTCTGTGTACAGCTTCTCTGTTGGCAGCACATAGCCAATACCCCTTAATTAAACCTGTCAGACACTCACTGACAGACACTTTGAAGAAACAAACCAAGGTTACCTTGTGTTTTGAGAACAAGGAGACACATCAAGGCTGTTTATCTGTTTCCTTTTAACTGTCGCCCTTTCCTGCGTGACCCATGCCGCTGCGCTTTTCCCTTTCATGTGCAGGGATGCTGCACTCTAATGAGCCCAAGGTGCGCCGCGCTTTCACGTGTGTGGTCAGGAGAGTTGGGAGAAGTTTTGTGGAGCTAAACTAAACAAATCAAGACCTAATTCTGCAGAATACATCAGGAGGTTGGGTGCAATGGATTACAGTTGGTTCCTGATGCATTCAGATCAATCTTTAGTTCAGACTGGGTGTCTGACTAAAGATGTATCATCATGGTTTACAGTGTCAAGTCTGGACTTTGGCTTTTTTTTCTCTGCACCTAGACAAATAAATGTGGGGGGAAGTTAATTTGACATAATTCAATCCCTGAAATCAACAATAAAAGTTCAATTTAGTGTCTTCACACAAATAAGTCTAGTATTGAAGTCAAAAATATTTGTTCAAAATACAAGACAGTGTAAATTTCTTTCAGAACATGAATAATTTAAGTAATGTGAGGCAATCTTTTTGAGTTCATCCACACAACAAGAAACAATCTTGTTCTCTTTACTGTTTCCTTTAGTATTTTTGGAACCAGAAACTGAGCTTAATTCCCCATTATATCTTTTTGCCATGAGTGAGGAGGGCACACAGTGGACATGAGAGTCTGCTGTACATGGATGAATCACACGGCTGGCCAATCATGCCGTTGTGGACTAGCTGTTGTCACTGAACAGTGTGGACCAGCTTTCTGTGCTCTGCAGTGTGGACCTGCTGTCTATGCTACATGGCATAGATGGGCTACACCCAACAGTGTAAACCAGCAACCCCCATGCTTCATGTTAATGATATAATTAAGCTGATATTACGCAAAACTTCATTAAAAACATCAAAAGATTAACTAGTTTTGTTTGATCAAGTTGGTTCGACTGGCAAAGTTCATTTACCCCATTGAAAAAAATGGAGTGATTTATACAAAGTTTAGTTTTGCTTTATCTACTTGACAAAATTAAGTTCACATTACTTGTATTTTATTTTTCATTAAAAAGTGGTTTCGTCAAAAAGCAATTTGGCTTCAGCAATATAAATAAATTGCACAGGAAGTTGCCTTAATTTTCTACTTTGAACTACGAAAAAACTTTCAATCAGTGTAGAGGCAGGAGCCCACATTTTGGACCCATCTTAGTCGCAAAAGTCCCGAAAAGCCGGTAAAGGTGTTTAAGAGGCTTTTGAATTTACCTCAATACAGCTCTATGAGACCAGGAACATGTCACACACTTACAGCTCTGACACACAAAATAAAAACACACAGCAGATAATTACAGAGATGACACAAGTAGAAATAAATTCAATCTAGGTTGAGGTTTTTATGTTTTTGGAGTTATCTTCTGTTTAGTTTTTTTTTTGTACCAGAAATAATGAAATGTCTTTTAAAGGAGGAGTCATCTCTTTTGAGTCAGTCTTTTGTTTGCAACATAGGAGAGCTTGTTATGGAGATGATGGAGAGGAGATGAGGAGAAGAAAAGTCATAAACTAACTCTCTCACTTATTCTCTCACTGATGTGACAAATTAATATCATGAGTGCAAAACACTTAAACAAATAAGCTGAATAAAATGAGTGGAATTAACCAAAGCAGACTCTACATATTGACAATTAACACTTGAATAATTTGAATATAGATGAATTCATAGTGAATGTAATGAGGCAGAGTTATAGGTAATTATAAGTGGCACAAAGTGAGTTATTGAAATGAAAAACAAAAATGACACCTGATTTGCTTGAAGTGAGGTAAAAATCTGCCAATGATTTAAAAAAAGGGAATATCTTGTTAAGTTTCTTACTCCCATTATATTTTAAAATTCTATCTTCCAAGCATTCAGGCTTTCATTTTTTTAACATCTTGAGAGATCATATCTTTTTTTTTCATATTTTAGTCAAACAAAAGTCATATCAGACTTAAAATTAGCCACATTCAGTCCAAAAAATGCCTCTTTACACAATGTTGTAAGACACAATTAAAAAAATCTGTCAATGTGGTTTAAAAATAGTTTCTTGCATTAAGACAATATTCTTTTTTTAAAATCTCTTTTCAAGTTAATGTCTCCTACATCAATTTTGTCTCTTTACAAAAAAAAAAATAAGGCATCATTTAAGTCTCTAGTATCCAATTACATTTTTCTAAGAACAAAATTCATATATGTGCAAAGATTTTGCAGTGAGTTTAGTATCTAAGGTTCATTTTAGACATATAAGTGCTCGTATGTAGCTGTAACTAACATCAAAGAACAAAAAAAAATCAGTTAACACTTTAGATTAGGGAACACATATTCGTTAATAATAGTCAATAACTAATAATTAGGAGTTAATATATGGAACAGCCTGAATTCATGGCACAATAGAGGTAGAGTAAGGGGTTAATGCGTGATTAATAAATACAAATTAGGGGCTAGTAAGCTACTTATATGCATGTTAATAAGCACCTAATTAATGGTGAATATGTGTTCCCTAATCTAAAGTGTTACCAAAACTAATAATCTATTCATCTATTTCATGACAAAGAAAAACATGAAACTCATCTCTAAAAATAATCCTCTAAGCTGGTTTTGAATCTTAATTGTTCCTGACATGATAATCCTTATTTTTTCTGAAAGATGTCTTGATTTTTTTAGAATTTACAGCAGAAAAAGAAGATTTTATGATGATCAAAAGCAACACTGTGATGTCTCTTTACTGCCAAGTTAGAGGTGATTTGATAGAGACGATTAAACAGGTTACAGCAGAATCAGACTTAAAATACCAGAGAAAAATATTTCTTACATGAGTATATCTTTTTACTTATGTTTCTCTTTATTTTGAACAATTCTTTTTAAGCATAATTAGAGATTTATGCCCTTAAGCACATTTTTCCCCATTAAAAAACCTCCTTAATTCAAACTCTCCTTTCTGAAAACATCAGTCACTGAGGATATTTTTAACTGATGGTGTTCCTCAGAGCGAGGCCTTCAGACCCAGACCCCTCCAGCAGCAGCAGCAGCAGCAGCAGCAGCAGCAGCACTGAACTCTATATTATCTCCTCTATCATCAGGGTGTGCGCTCTGCAGCAAGTGCGACCTTGGCCCACTTTTTCTTTTACCTGTCAGAAGCTGACACACTATTGTTGAACATTATCTCGGTGCTTTCAACTTTGTCTGAACTCTGGCAAACGGAGCCGTGTGCGTCTCTTTTCAGACACATTCAACTGCCCGTGAACCAGAGACCACTCATTTACAGCCATTAAAGATTTAAGACGTGTGTTTAGCTGACTGCAGAGCCAAACGGAAACACGTTCATCACCGTTTCTCAGCTTTGAAATCAAAGCTGGGATAAGGAGACTCTGGTTGGAGGTTTTGTTAGCTGAGGGTGAGGACTCTCTCTGCTAACGAGCTCATGGTGATCATCAAACTCACACCTGAGCTTCAGAAAACCTTAACGTGTGTCTGGAGACCATGTATATCATTCACAGGAAATGTAAAACTACACTAAAATTTCAGCCTCAAAAAGTGTTTCATAAACTCATCACAGTTACAACTGAAAAAGGAAAAAAATGATGAATGAAGCTGATGCAAAGGGAACTTTTTGGTTTCTTACTTCCTGCCTCAAACTGAGTCAAGATGAGCTTCTTTAACCTTTAAGACCTGGACTCCTCATATGTGGACATGACATTTCTGCCTCTCAGACCCATGAAACTTCTTTTTTTTAAAAATAATTCAATCAATCAGCCACATTTAGGGACACTTCCCATGTCATCTTTTGGTGATAACAACTTTCCACTCATTTCAGAGATAAAGAAAGTGTAGTTATGAACATTAGCACTTATAACTAAAAACTAGTAGCTAAATAATGACACTGATAGCATAACTTTCCACACAAAGACCAATTTTAGTTTTACTCATTAGGCTAACCTTAAGAGCTTAAGGTTGTCTTTTAAATTGAAAAAAAAAAATAAAAAAAAATAAAATAAAATAATAATAAAATAATAATAAATAAATAAAAGATGTCTTATGCCTGACCCACAAAAAATTGTCAGAAATGTCAAATTTTTGGAACGGAGATGTTTATCAACTCTTTCAACAAAATCCACAAAAATATGGCGTTATCTTTTCATTTATTATACATTTCTTGTATTAAATTTGACACATTGGGCAGTTTTGCAAACTACTTTAGTGAAGATCTTTAGTAAATATGCATTCATTTGATGCACAACACACTTATATAAATAAAAAAACAAGAAACTATTTAGATTTTATTTTTACTGCAACTTCTGTAAAATCAGCAGTGATTTTCCTGAAAATATGTGAGTGGATGATTTCATAAAGGCAGTTATTTTAAAAAGGGCCAAAATACAATTTCAGCTGACTGTAGTGATATGACAATCCTCAAAGAATGTTTTTCGTTATTTTTTTCACCAAGTTTTTAAAGAAACTTTTTATCATATTGATGAGATAGAAGTCTTTGAAACTTATTCAACTACAATTCCATTTAGCAGATGCTTTTGTCTAAAGTGACATACAGTGGTGAGCATTTTTTTTGAGGGTTCAGTGTCTTGCTCAAGGACACCTCGGCACGTGACTGAGGCAGCTGGCGTCCAACCTGCGACCCCCCAATTGCAAGTCCATGACTCTGCTACTGAGCCACAGCCCCCCCATGTATGATACTAGTAGCAGTACAGGCTTAATTTAGCTCTTAGTACTCTAATTTCATTTTATTTACAAATACAAATGTTAAATCTTGAAATAGTAGAAAGTGGTGACCCCCTGCTGTGGGACCACATAAATCAGCAAAAAAAAAAGAAAAAAAAGAAACAGAGACAAACAAGCAAAAGGCCTGAGATTCTTAATTTAGCCCATGTGTATAAAATCAGACAACTTACGATCACATACTGATGTGTTTTCTAAATGAATCTCTTTCCACTGATACTGTTGTTATTACTCACCTCAGGGGTTCTCAGCAAAGAAAAACAGATCAAACATTTTCTGTTTGCATTGTTTTTTAATTAAATTTAGCCTCTGTATGTGTTTATATTTTTACTTTAATGGTAGAAATATCTTAGTATAGATAGATTTTAGTTTTGGAAGGCAACTCTGACCCCCCCATTTTCATTCTATTTTAATGGGTAACATTTTATTTGAAGGGGGATGCATATGACTGACATGACACTGTGATAAACATGGTAACAACATGATGTTATAGTGACTTGACATTTACAAAGACAACATAACCTGCCACTGTTTTGTCAACAATGTTAAGTTGTCTCTGTAATTTTTTTTCCCCTTTTTTTAATTTTTATTTTCAAATATGCAAATCGTACAGGGCTTCCTAATAACTACCAACAGTTTTTATAATATAATATATAAATGATTATTTTTTTGGAAGCTAAGCAATATTTCAATATAAAATAAAGTGAAATAATGAAAGAAATGACTTATTTGAAAAAGGAGTGAGTAGAGTCATAGCTTATTAACTCTCACCCCTTTCCTACACATAAGTATTATATGTACATATATACATACACATACCTATAAATAAACCCCTGTAGTCACATACACATATATACAATACATTTCCAAGTTATTTATATATGATATCCCCTTCTGACAATGTTATCATTAGTATTTTTCCTGTAAAATGAGAAATTTAATTCCTCTAACAGCATTACAACAAAAAGAGGAAAGAAGTAATCAATGCAGAAACGTATTTATTTTAGTTCTTGTGTTTTTTTTGTGTGCTATTGTTCCTCAGAGAGCTCAAGCAGCTGGGGAATAACAGCTCTGAATAAATCAATCTAAAGCTAATTATTCTGATTCCACAGCATCACACCTTCTCTAGGTGCTAATGCAACAAAGGATTGACATGAGGTAAATGTGAGTAGGAGAGGTCTGAGACTCACCATACGAATCATACGACTCCCCGCTGTGTCCATACTCATAGTAGTCATCTGAGCTGTGAACAGAGAGAAGAGAGAGGGATGAATATTAGGATGCAAAGATAAATCTGGAATATGAGGAATAAATGCGTCTCCGTGGGGTTATTGGCAAACAAACGTTTCTTATTTCTTGGGTTATTGTGGAAGATCAAAGCCATATTTGCTCTGATTCAATCTGATATAATTTATACGGCGGCAATAAAGACAAACACACAGGAAGTGGTTTTGCAGATATACGCCGCTGAATTTGAAAGTAAAACACAAACAAGAGGAAGCTTTCAATTGCTGAAAAGTTGGGCTGCATTTGTGCTTCTACAAGGCAATTTCCTCCGGCATATTACCGCACAAACTTCCAGTTCCAAATCACTGCATATGGAGATCTATGAGAGCAGGCATCCTTAATGAAAAATAAAAAGATGGGGAGGCGAGGTGCGTAGCGCTTCATTTCTCACTTATTTATTTATTTATTTCTTTATTTGCGGTCGCAGGTGAGATGCTGACAGAACAATCCTGCCTCCGTATCATTCAGTAACAGCGCTATCATTCAAGAGAGGCAATTCATCATAAGGCTGCCACTGAGCCGACACCAGCCATCACAGCTGGGTCCTCTCCGCCTGCCTGTCAGTCAGTCTGTCAGCGACAGCAGCACCTCTCTGCTCGCCGGATTAGAGAGCTGAAGGCACCATCTAAAACCCAACACAGCACATCAACGCCCCGACCGCTGAGGGCAAAGAGGTGACGCTAATGTCACACCGCTGCCCGAGTAACAGATTACATTTCACTCCAGTTACTGTAATGGAAGAGCGTTTTTGTGGTGTGATCTCAAAAGCCAGAGAAGGTTGAGACGGTCCGCTCCTTTCGTCAAATTACACCGCAGTTTGCTGCAATCCAGGAAATCAATTTCTATGAATTCTGTCTGTTGTGGAGTCTGTCTCTCATATACCACACAACCGGCTTATATATATAAAAAAAATCCTCATAAGGATCCACACAAATAACCTGACAGGGCAAAGAAGCAGCTCTCACTGTTCTGTCTTTTAATCTTAGGAATAATGTGTCATGACAAAGTGGTGCTGAAAGATCAGGTGTTATAATAAAAGAGTACATGATATTTACTGCCTGGTCAAAAAAAAAAAAAAAAAAAGTCGCCACCAACAGAAGGTCACGCACCCTTATATTTTGTTGGACCACCTTTAGCTTTGATCACAGCACACATTCACTGTAGAAGTGTGTCCATAAGCTTCCGCAATGTCACAAGATTTATTTCCATCCATTAATTTTTCACCAAGATCTTGTTTTGATGATGGGAGAGTCTGATCACAGCACAAAGTCTTCTCCAGAACATCTCAAATATTCTCAATGGGGTTAAGGTCTGGACTCAGTGGAGGCCAATCCATGTGTGAAAATGATGTCTCATGCTCCCTGAACCACTCTTTCACTATTCGAGCCCCATGAATCCTGGTATTGTCACCTTAGAATATGCCCGTGTCATTAGGGAAGAAAAAAAAAAAAGTGATGCAATAACCTGGTCATTCAGTATATTCAGGTAGTCAGCTGACCTCATTCTTTGAGCAACATAATGTTGCTGAACCTGAGCAACTGCAGCAACCCCAGATCATAACACTGCCCCCACAGGCTTGTACAGTAGGCCCTAGGCATGATGGGTGCATCACTTCACCTGCCTCTCTTCTTACCCTGATGCGCCCATCACTCTGGAACAGGGTAAATCTGGACTCATCAGACCACATGACCTTCTTCCATTCCTCTAGAGTCCAATCTTTATGCTCCCTAGCAAATTGAAGCCTTCTTTTCCGGTTAGCCTCACTGATTTGTGTGTTTTTTCAAAGCTACACAGCTGTTCAGTCCCAATCCCTTGAGTTCCTTTGCATTGTGCGTGTGGAAATGCTCTTACTTTCACTATTAAACATAGCCCTGAGTTCTCGTGCTGTTTTTCTTTGATTTGATTTGGCCAAAAGTTCAAGAGATCACTGATCACTATCATTGAGGATTGTTTTCTGATCACATTTCTTCCTTGGAAACACTGGTCCCCCACCATCCTTCCAGTTTTTAATAATACTGGACAGTTCTCAACCCAATTTTAGTTGTTTCTGCATCAATCTCCACAGGTGCTTTTTTTTTCTTGATGCCAATGATTTGAGCCTTCTTAAACAAACTAACATCTTTTCTATTAACACGGGATGTGCCTTTCATTATGGTTGTTTAAGAAATGAAGAGTTACTCATTGTATCTGCTGGGGTTAAATAACTTGTTTCCAGCTGAAAAATGATCACCCATGTAGGAATCATCCAATAGGAGGCTTGTATCCATTTGCTTGGTTAAATCTGGGTGGCAACTTTTTTTTTTTTTTGGGCCAGGCAGTGTGTGTACAGGTTTTGTAATCTCAGAGTTAAAGGCCTTCACATGTGAAAAGCCATCGTCCCTCTCAAGGACATAGTGGGTAAACGGTAAATAAACCCGTATTTATGTTTCACTTGCCTGGTTTTTCAACACTAAAAGTGCTTTTACACATCTCTTTCATTCACCCATTCAGAAGTGACATCAAAGGCTGTTGTTGTTGTTGTTGTTGTTGTTGGTGGTGCCATCACAATTCAAGGTTTGTCCATTCACATTCACACATCGCTGTCACTGGGAGCAATTTGCGGCTTTATTCTGTCCCTCTGGGGCCCCTGTAGTAGCTTCAGATGATTCTTAGCAAAAAAAAAAAAAAAAAAAAATCAAATCTCTTATTTTCTCTTTTTTTTTTGCCACTGTCTCTTTAAGGCTCCTACATCCACAAACCTCCTTCCCTCTAATTGGTAAGTCTTCAGTTGAACTATAGATGGACCTCGGTGTTTGAGGCCTGCTCCTCTAACATGTCATGATCCAGTTAAGAGGTTCCAATGTGATGACCCCAACCTTCCAACAAGTCTCATGACAACTAGGGCTGAACGATTTTAGAAAAAGATCTAATTGCGATTTTTCTGGCAGATATTGTGATTTCAATTCAATTTACTCAACTTTATTTAAATCAAGCTTTAGTGAAGTTTTCACAATGTACGGCAGAGAATTACATCAAACCATAAAAACATCAAAAGTTTTTACTGTAATGCAAGGATGAAATAATAATTTTTAACTTTTAGATAAAAAGGCCAATATTTAAGTTGAAAAGCTGAAATTTTGAAAAAAAAGACAACATTATGTGAAAAAAGTCTAAACTTTCACATTCAGGGTCAAAATTTTAAGATAAAGGCAAATGTAGAAGATAAAGAGTCAAATCTTTGAGATTAAACATCAAAATTTTGAAATAAAGGCAACATTTGAGATAAAAACCGGGAATTTTGATATAAAAAAGTTAAAATTCTAAGATTTATGTCGAAACTATAAGAAATAAAGACAACATTAAGAAATAAAAGGCAACATTTTGAAAAAAGAAAAGAAGATTTTGAGATAAATAGCCAATTTTTGACTTTTCTTAAAACCCTTATTCAAACTCCTCCACTGAGTCCAAACTTTAAATACAACTCTCACTATTTTTGAACTGGACTTTTTGATTGTAATTTTAGTTATAACAACTGAAGAACAAAGAAATCCATCTTTGACTCTAAATTTTTAAAAACAATTGAGTGCAAATAACTGTTTTATGTTGAAAAAGATAAATAAAATACCAAACAATTTAAAAAATCAAAATTAAACAAGTGATAATAAGAAAAACGAAATTCAACAATCCCAAGGGGAAAAAAATGATTTTTCCCAACAGTTTTGCAGTGAAAAGTGTGTGTGAAACAGCTGACACTAAAGATCCTGGGTCAGTCAGGAGTAAAAAAGAATCGCAGTTTTGGCGAACACATGATGTCTGAAATTGCGACTTCGATCAGAAAACGATAAATCTTTCAGTCCTAATGAATACGTTTTCTTATCTTCTAGAAGGGAATGTTTGTATCAATACACAAACAGATTCAGGGATTTATACAACATATGAATATGTAGGGGTTTGAAAATCTGCATATATTTACTTATAACATGCAGTATTGGTACTTGATCAATCCTTGTTCAAATATGGGGGAGCAGGATACCCCTCTTTAATGTCAGTATAGAGGTTTACACACAATGAACTGTTGTTGGATTATAACAAAGAAAAGGCGCCAAGCTTTGTCCGTAAACTAATGCTGAGTAAAGTGGCAGATTAAATAAGAAGGTAAACAGAATAATTATTTAAATCTTTAGTAAAGATGCTTACACTGTGTAGAGTGAGAGTGTTACAATAAACGACTTACCTCCTGTTTGTGCCAACATAAAATAATTTTAAAAAATGCTCCATATGACATGCTGTCTTGTCTTTTGTGAGAGCTGATCTCACTTTGGCAGCTTCTCCTACAACTGCAAATGTTTCCCAGCAGCAACATGACACACTGATTGGCTGCTATATTGTTTTCTGTGACAATTTCTTGTTAGGGATGAACAAGACAGCAGGACTGACTGAGGACAGCGGGAGGAATCGTTTTAAGAGCACTGTGGCGGCTCAATGAGACATGAGACAGCTCCCTACAGAGGCTTGTGCCTTAAGTCAGGCTTAGCATAAATTTTACACAGTTCATAATTCAACTACAAACAATGCCGAGCCAGCGGAGGGAAACAAGGCGTCCCCTCCCTCTGCTAATACAGTCTCCCTGTGAGCGGCGAGGCCAGCTGCCGTGGCTGCGAGCTTTCCAGCCAGCCCTCGCGGCAGAGGTGCCACTGTGCATCTGCCACAGATGTCAAGTCACCGCAATATTCTTGACACCCCTCAACGGCCGACAGAAACAGAGGGAGAGAGGAGAGAGAGGGACAGGGAGAGCATGCTTGGCTCGTCATGTTGTGTACCCCGAGACAAGCCCTGACAGGGAACTAAATAATTAGGTTTCACATTATGCTAAACACAGGAGTGTATTCCAGAGAGGTCGTCTTAAAATCAGCACCACTTCCTTCGAGGATACGCAAAACCCATGTGCTGCAGCTCACGTCATTAGATGTGTGAAACATTGGATAATTGTGGGCTTCTCTTCGTCATATTCAAGAATAAAATCATGAAAATAACATAAAGATGCTCCACAGCAGTGAGAACGCTGTTTCAGAGACTTGCTTACATGCTTTGTGCTGTCAGCATTTTCCCCTTCATTTATTTTCTCTATCGTTGTCCCACAAGAACTGGATGAAAAAAAAAATAACCCTCCTCACTTAAATCTTGAAGTTTCTCAGTTGCTCAAGGCAGAAAAGACCAATAATAGCCGTCCGCCCTGGTGGAAGCTGCCAGTGCAGACCTGCTCTCTGCACAAAGGGAGAGGAGTGCAACAAAAGCTGTTAGGCGCCTCTAATTTCTGGGGTGACGTTTTATCAATACCGCTACAAAACTTCTCTCCTTAGTTACTTTCTCTTCTCAATTACAGAGAGCGGTGAGTCTTGAGATGCTTCCTGAAGGTCAGAGATTTCAGTTCGGTTCTGCTCTTTGTGTCCAGGGTTTGACAGCAGCTCCTGAAGACTGAACGCCGAGCAGCAAACAGTCACAGAAAACACACTGGTGGGCTTCATTTTTAATGAAATAACTGGTTTAAATGTGCATTTTATGACACCTAAGCCTAAAATCTCTCACAAAAAGTCCTTTTTCTTTTACATGTTAAAAATTAGACTATTTTTCCAATGCCAATTTAACCTTTCTATTCCTACATTTCCCATGATTCCTCTGATTGTCATTCATCAGCCCAGTGTCCTCTGGTGTCAGGACAGGCACTTTTTAAATAAAATTATTATTATTATTATTATTATTATTATTATTATTATTACTTTTATTATTATTATTATTATTATTATTATTAAGATAAAAATTCACTATTTCTAAATTTTATTTTGTTTATCAAAATTAACTTAAGTCTTAGCACTTCATATGTGTTGTACTCATCATTGTTATTATTATTATTATTATTATTATTATTATTATTATTATTATTATTATTATGTTTTTCTTGTTTCTTCTATTGGTCCATACAGCTCTGGGAAAAAATTAAGAGACCACTGCAAATTTTTCAGTTTCTCTGATTTTGCTATTTAAAGGTATTTATTTTGAGTAAATTGAACATTTTTGTTTCAATATATAAACTCCTAACAACATTATTCTCAAATCCCAAATATTGTCATTTAGAACATTTATTTGCAGAAAATTAAAAATGGTCAAAACACCCAAAAAAGCCCACTATTTTCAGACGTGAGATAATGCAAAAACAAGTTCATATTCAATTTTAAACAATACGTTACTAATTTTTTAACTTAGGAAGTATTAAAAAAACAATACTTGGTAGGATAACCCTGATTTACAATAATATCTCTCATGCGTCTTGGCTTCTCCACCAGCTTCACTGAGGAGAGTGATGACCACAGCTATGGTTTTTATACATTTCCTCATCAAATAAGATTTGTTTCAGGTGATCACCTCATCAGTACCTTATTAGGTAGAAACAGGTAGACACAGGTGTGCTTGTGTTGGAATTCAACAGACACTGCAATGGAATGACTGTCATATATGTAGAGATGCTGATTTCTGAAAATTTGCAGTGGGTGTTTTTGTCAAGTCATCACTTTATGTTACTTTAAAGTTTAAAGTGAAGCTTCTTTTTAAAAATAATCAATATACTTTACAATCTGAGAACATTTTTTTTCAAGATTTTAATCTGTTTTAAAGATTTTTCCTTAAATCTCTTTAAAGCTCCTGTGAAGTACTTAACCCTGTAGATGAAGCAGTGCATATCATTGTCCTGTACATGTGTGACCTCTAGTCATTCACCATGCAGCAGCAGATACGGGCAGTTTTACTATGTGTTTGTCTAAATAATAAATAATAAATAAAAAATAATTTCATCAGCTGCTGAACCTCCTCAGTGGAGCTTTAAGGTTTATTACTGAGCATCAAAACAATGTGAATGTAGAGAGTTGATTTGAAATATAAAGTTGTTATGTATTGTGAGTTGTATTAAATCAATTGAGATGCACTTTTCCTATATCATTTGAGAGCATCAACAGATTTGTCAACAAATATCATCTCATCCAAACTTTAGTCTGAGATATTTGGATAAAAATCTGTGAGAAGCTGGTGTGGAAAAAGTCATTTATGTTAAAGTTTGCACATAGAGCTCATCTAAATGAAGATCTATTTTTTTTGAGTGCTTTCATTCTTCTTTGGTTGTTCTTTTGCACTGTGTGTATGCAGTGGGTTTAGAGTTTACACCTGTTTTTTGGTGTGTTTTTGTGTCATGTCAACCTGGCAGTGTTCCCTTTGAGAGCCACATGAGGCGTATGTTAGTGTAAAATGTCACATGACCTGTAGTTATAGGAGGGGTGGTTTTGTGCTTCTTTGAGTATAATCCAGTAACATCTGATCATCATTCTGTCTTGAAAAGCATTGTGGGTGTGTGTGTATGTACAATTTGGTGAAACATCAACCTTGTTTATAGATAATATTTTTTGCTAAATGTGTATATTGAAGAAGTATATTTGTATAGAAGTGTGTATTAATACAATTATGTTAATCCAAAGATTATCAAGACTTAAAAATAATAATAACTATTTCATTAAACATTAAAAATACAAAGTTAATGTGAACATACAGTGAGTTTAGAGAGATTTAATTTCATATAAGCTGATTTGTGCACATCTGCCGTATGTATGTGTCTGTCATTGTGTGTTGAGAGTTAAAAAAAGACTTATAACCTCACACTCTCTGCTGTGACATCAATAAAGCTGTGGACAAGCAATGAAAACATCGTCAGGGTCATGATGTCAGGGAAGAGGTCAGCTGTCTGTCAGGATATATACAGCATATATATATTGAGGGCAGAACATAGGGCATGAGAGAAACACGGCATTAAATGTGATATAAAATGTTCAAAAACAACAGACTTATACTATCACTGTGATGTTTCTGTGTATCGTCATTTTGTCACCTCTAGGGTTCTTTTCAATCAATCAACTGTTATTTTTATATCACCTTTCATGCAAATAATATGGAGCTTTAGAGTGATATAAAAATAAATAAATTAGGAATGACATGGTGTGATGCCAAACGACACTTGCAATCAAAGAAATTAAGAGATTTAAGAAAGAAATAAGCAAACAAAGTACAAAAAGACAGCAAAAGGCCAGAATTCTTATCTACAAGTTGCAACAAAAAAAACCAATACAAATCTAACACATTCAGTAAGAGTCAATGGTCAAAATGAAGTCGGGACAGGAATGAGACATGACAACAGGAACTGGCACAGGACGGGAAAAGACGGACACTAATTACACACAAGATAAGGGAAAAGGGTCAGGGCGAGGAAAATAATCAATGAGACATAACCACAGCAAGACAGGAAGTTAAAAAAAATAGTAGAAACATAGAAACTAGAAACTGAACTACAAAATAAAAGCAGAAAACATGGAAGAAGAAACTTGAGAAAACTGATGACATGACATTTTGGGTTAGAAGGATTATCAGGATAAGATAGCAGGGGTCCACAAGTCTGTCTGTCATTTTTGAGCCAGAAAAAATTAACTCTCAGTAACAACAACTGACCACTAACACAACCCATTAGAAAGGTGGTTAACATGATGGGTCAAAATGTTGGGCAACATTGGAGGAGGCTGCAACTATCTTAAGTCCTGGGAGGGTCGGGCAATTAATTGCAAATTAGATTAAATCACATTATGACCTGTTGCAACAGTCTAATTGCAGAAAGTGCAATGTTTATTTAACCTCTGTAAGAATACCAGATAAACTTAACCACAGGTGTTTTATACTCTACACCAGTGTTACTCCACTCATGAGACAAATTAGTGAAACTTAGCCTTAGAGACAAACAATCTAAGTGATGAAAAATGGCAAAAATGACAAGAAGCAGAAATAAAATAAGTTTAAGGTAGCAAAAATGGTCAAGAAAATTGGAGGAACACTGGAGAAATACTCAGAAAGTAGCAAAAATGGTCTAAAAGTGGTGAAAAAAGAGTGAAAGGTGACTAAAAAGGCAGAAAATCAACAAAAATGGGCAAAACACTCAGAAAACTTGGAAATAGTTAGAGGGCAGCAACAAAAAGGTGATAGTTGGGAAAAAAATGACAAAAAACAGTGGAAGTGGTAAAAAAAAAAAAGCCAAAAGCAACAAGAAAATGGCAAGAAAGTTAGGGTAACACTAAAAGAATAGTCAGAAAGTACTTAAAATTGTCCAGAACTGATGAGAAAAAAAGTGATTAAATAGGTGAAAGTAAATGTCAATGTTCATTTCCAACAATGTGTTTGTCCAAAAACCCATAGGATGAGAGACCTAGAAATAATCGTGATTGCAATATGAAGAAAAATAATCACAATTAGATTATTTTTGCAAATGGTTGAGCCCTCACAGTAAGTGAAATGAAACTCTCCAGACGCTTGTGTCTAAGTGCTGAAAGGATAATGTGGAGCGTGACCATGGATATAATACACTGTCTTTGAGCTGTGTCATATAAGTTATAGAGATATTCATATTGAGTTTCACTCTGCTTTTAAGATTTAATGAAGACCTTTTGAAAATGATAAATCAAACATCAAAAACACTGAAATATGTGTCGTGATGCTTAATCACAATGAGATTTTGCTTATGAGAGCTTTATCTCCAGATAAAATTGTGTAAAGAGAAACTTCCTACCATTTAACTTTGGCTCCCTGCCTCTAACTTAAAGAGGTAAAGATGAGAAGTCAAAACATCTTCTTCTCCCACTGCCTTATATTCATTAGCTTCTTCTTTATTGATTCCATATCACAGCTTGGCCTTGTCTGAAGTCCAGAGCTGGCAGCTGTAACACAAGCAGGAGATGAGCCCCCTGGGGTGCTCCGATTTCACGGGAGATAGGCGCTGTCATAGGTGTGAAGAAAGAGCCTCGGCTTTCTAACTAGGTCAGCGTTTGATTTGACATTCATTAGCAGAGGGCGACCGCCGGGCTGCGTCTCCCCAAACTTCACGGGCCAAGACAGAAAAAAAAACATCCACAACACGGGATGTATGGGATAAGTGTGTCTCTTTCATGCAGCTGGTTCTGATCCCAGCCTACTTTTTCCAGCACAGGTAAAGAGACCCTGCCTCTGGATCATCTGTCATCTCTGTAAATGCTTCCTCCTAAGCACTGATGTTGCCATTCCTGGGCACAAGAAACAGATGGTGGTGTTAAATCTGAATGATGTAGTACACGTCCCTGGTGGACTTTGTTTTCTTACATCGCCATTACTCTTCTGCTCCTCTGTGATAGATTAGAAAGAATCTAGCTGGACATTGGGAGTAGCTGCTGAGGTAATACGCCGAGGCTTAGAGGAGACTTTTCTTTTGCTTGTCTATTTCTTGAATGAGGCACATTTTATCTCACCCTGACTCTCTTTAAATGACTTTTTTTTGGATGTTTCTTTTGAACAAGGTTTTTTTTTTTTTCATTCATTCTTGGCACAGGAATAAAAAGGTAACATCCTGACAAATTGCCCCACACAGAATGCTCTGATTTTACAGACGAAGCAGTGATTTTACAGACACAATGCAAAGAAAATAGAGAGGAGGAAAAAGCTGCACTACCACCTTCTTCTTCTTTTTTTTTTTTTTTTTTTTTCCTCTTGGTCGTTCTGTGTGAAATGAAGCCGACATAATTTCAAATGGAAGAACTCCTTATGGATACACTGGTGATTGCTCTTGCGGTGGCTGATTGCAGAGCTATCTCCAATGCTGACCCCCTGCTGGGGCACGACAAAGACTGACAAAATGCTCCGTGGCAGAGATTTGACTTTACAAATGAGGCTTTTTTCTGGCTTTAAAATGACCATTTATGCCTCTTTGATGCATTTTGTGAAAGAACTGCTTCTGGGGGAAAGTGCATGTGCAGGTTGAGTCAGTATTTTTTATTAAAGCGTTTTCTTAAATGTTAAATCATCACATCTGTGCACGACTTTGATCGATTTTACTGAAGGGATGTTACTTTTCTAAAGCCTTTTGTTTGGTGATAGATGAAGGGGAGAAAGAGAGAGAGGAAGAGTGATGTAAATCCCGCCCCCCCCTCTTCCCCTCCGACGGTCTAACTCCCGCCACAGCACCTGTCACTCACCCTGACAGGCTGTGTACCATGAAAACAGCATCGAGGTACCAGCATCTGTGAGGCACCGCAGGCATTTCAGAGGCAGACAGCTAACACAGCCAATCTGTGCTAAGATCCCACAAACACACTGATATTTCTATTGTACTAAATGGATGTTGTCTGCCTTAGGGCACACACACACACACATAACACACACTCAACATCAGCAAACCTCAAAGAAGCAGCAGTGATGAAGTCAGGCTGAAAGAATATGTTGTTCCAACTGTGTTTGAACACGAGTTTTGCAGAGATGATTGCTAACATACTTCTTTTGTAGCACAAGATCAGAAAAAAGAAAAAAAAAACACTATTATCTGGTGATTTTCTCCTCATGTGGCCCCCGTCTTTACCATAGAAGGGAATGAAGTGAAAAGCAGGTAGAAATGATGAATGAATCTGCAGCATCTGTAAATCATTCACAAATGTGTCGTAAGATTCACACTTGTGTGTATTGATCCACAACTATGCAAACAGATCTAAAATAGGTCAGTTATTAAGAATCGTGTTAATTAATCTTGTAATGATTTGCTACAATTCTGTAACACTGTTAGTTGATCAATGAAAATTATGATCACAAACAATAAGCAAGGCGAAAAATAGTTGAGTAGTTCACCTTATATTTTGCTGCTGACATTACCATAATGTGAACACTCTGTCAGCTCAACAAAGAAAATGAAGTCGTTTTTTACCTCGTTCTGCAGCAATGCTTTTCATCCTTTCTTCACATCTGGATCTCTATATTTCTGTCCATACAGAACAACTACTGGACAAAAGCTCTGACTCTCCATACATGTCTAATAATATACATTTAGGGGCAATAAAACACAGAGAAACTGATGCTGTTCTTCAACAATTTAATTTAAATACTACCTTTGATGTGATCATGCGCTCTGAGACATGAAGATGTCAGTGCCAACCTGTTGAATGCTGAGAGTGACTCCAAACACATAACCGGCTCTGTGTTTTTAGACCTCTTAGGTTAAAGAGTTCTCTAAATGTTGGGGTTTTTTTTGTCTCATTTGTTGTTATCATGATTGTGTTAGGTTGATGTCCTGTGACATCCAGTGACATGTTTTTTTCATTGTTGCATTTAGGTTAGGGCTGTGTGGTCGTGACGTCATCGTATTTGCCTCTGGGTCAATGACAAAAAGAGTCTAAAAACGTATTTTTAAAAAGTTCTTTGAAAATGGATAAAAAACATATTTCTGAGAGAAGAATTATGTTTTCTAACAGATTTCAGTAGTTGACCAACATTTCAAAGTTTTTAGGTTCATCAATTTTTAGTATTTTTAATTTGAGCACCCAAAAATGTCAGGTGGCGCAACCAAATATATGAAAATATATCTACATGTTCCTGTTATTGCTTCTGTGTGAAATTATTGGCAAGTATCTCTCAAGTGTCTGTAGTGACTCATACATTTTCATTTTGTGTGCTTCATTTCTTTTATTTGTGAATAAGATAAATAATTTTATGTTAAAATAACATTTCACATTATTACATTGGTTGTACCACCTGACATGGAAATTGTTCCAGTCACCGATGAAGTGAAAAAACCTTTTTTATCAGTATTTCAGAGAAATCTACAAACTTTTCCACTTGGTCACAAATGTCATTTGGGCTCCTCTGGCTGATGCAGTTTCCTGTTTCCTGTTTTATTCTCTTCACTTTAAAATAAAAGTCTCATGTTACGGTTGCACCACCCTGACATTTGACAAGGTGAAAATTACGGGACAAAAGTTTTTTACATTTCTCAACAGCTTTAAAATTCTTTTTATTTGCAAAGAATGTTTTATTTAAAAAGGTTCAAGCATAAAATAATGCCACTGTATTTTTAATTTCCATTTACAATAACTGACATTCAAAAAAATCTCAAATTAATGAGTGGATACTTGTCAGGACGGTTGCACCACCTGACATTTTGGGGGTTTGAGGAACCAAAACACAAAAAAACATGTTATATTTTAAAAGTTTAAAGATGTGTTCAAATAACACAGGTTTCATAGAATAAAGAAATACATGTGATGAAATACTCAATTCATGATGGAAGGAAATATTGCACTCCGACACAACAAAAAGAGACGTCACGTCATTGACCCCTCTGTGTGGAAATGGCAGCATGCAGAGTGATGAAGGAGGAGGAGGAACTGGTCCAAAAAAAACAAAAAAACAGTGCTACTTCTGTGATTTGGACGTGGTTTTGGTTCAAAAAGTCAGATGTGGAGCAGAAAAATGTCATCTGTAAGATGTGTGGCAACTCTTGCACAATTTGGGATTACAGAGCCTTTTCACTGTTTTTACCATTTACCTTATAAAAAACCTCTCTTACTTGAAGTACTGTTTACATTATCCACTTTATTTTTGCATTATTGAAGAATTTTGTCCTTCTGAGGCTCTATCCTTATTTCTGTTGTTCATCTGCATGATAAATGCTTTTACATTAAAGCTACATTATATGCTTATGTGCTTTTTTGTTGTTGTTTTTAAATCAACTTAGCTTTGATAAGAGACTACAAAACCCATTCAGAAACACTTCCATTATAAATTTTGCACCCCAGCATTTATACCGTGATATGAATTTTAGGTCATACTGCCCAGTCTTAATTTAGGTCTATATGTTAGACCATATAAACCTTGTTTACTGATGACACAGGGTTACAGAGCTGGTCTTATGTCGTCTTATGTCAGTCCAAAGTGTTGTTACAACCTTCCCTTGGAAAACACTGTCTGAATCATTTTTGGGCAGAAAATTATCAGAAAAAGCTGCAGAGACCATCTCAAAAAAATAATGTACCACATGAAACTAGAATTATAGGAAGACCATGTGTCCGAAATAAAGTCTGTAATTTGCCCCGGAATTTTGGCTTTAATAGACAAAGTTGATTCACACAGGAATTTTTAGGAGTCGGGGATACTTATTCCGAATTTCGATATTTCCAGAATTTCGTATTCTTATACTGAATTAGAATATACCATCGTTATTGACTAGTAAAAGACGATAAACACCTGTTTACCCAAATCTTTTTCGAAGTACATTCCATTACAAAAATTAAGGGACTTGAGTCTGAACGTCCGTGTTCGACGGTCCTCCAATCTCGCTTTGTTCTCATAACACAACACTCGCAAATATCAGACTCTATTAATCAGCCAGGCCTGATTTACAGAGCACTTCTCACACACAAAGTGCTTAACAAACAGAAAATCAAAATTAATCATAATAAAATCAAATCAAGTGACCAGACACTCCCCTGAAACACACACACACACACACACACACACACACATGCATAAACACCCTCCACACCAACTGCACTCAACCCTCCCTGTGCTGACGAAGTGAGGAAACACTGGAGGTAGAAAAAGATGTTAAAACGCAGGACTGGAAAATGAAACAACCAAGTTAAAGAATTAAACAAGACAATAAATTACTAAAAGACTAAAAGCCTGAGGCAGTAACACAGGAATGCTATAATTAAAGTTTAAAAGTACAGTCTAACAAACATGATAAAAGTAGTGAAGTAAATAACTTAGATAAAAAGAGATAAACAATGCACTGCAAAAACTGAAATCTAAGCAAGTCATTATGTCTTATTTTTAGTCAAATTTGTTTAACTATTCTTGATCTGAAATTAAGAACAATAAGACAATTTTTTACTACAAATAAGACATAATGACATGCTTAGATTTCCGTTTTAGCAGTGTGAAGTTAGCACAGTTAGATAGACATATACGTGATGAAACTGTGCGACTTTGTGACGCTTGGGTTTATTTTCCTGCATCAACAAACAAAGGGGATACTTTTTAGGAAATCAGTAGTTTCAGTCTAACTCCAGAAAAGCGAGGAAATTCTCTGACAATGTACAAGTTACAAACAACATCCAAATCAATGAGGAAGCTATGGGTCTTTAATGACTTTTCTTAACCTAATCTGACCAAACCACAATGAAAAAACACAAAATAGACCCTCAAAATGAAAATTCAAAATTCCTAAATAAACCAGAATTCACTTCCTAATGAAAATTCTGTTCTCAGTAACGAAAGTCCAACATAACAAGTCTTTAATTAAAGTTTGTTGGGGAAGGAGCAATATTCCTGCCATGAGAGTCTTTCCGCATGCAAATGTTCAATAAATCCACAAGGAAATAAAAAGAAAACAAAGGAACAGTTCAAAAAAGAGCAATTGATTAAAAAAAAACAAAAAAAAAAAAACCTTTGGTATACCAGGCCCAAAAACAAAACAATGAAATAGATCTCTTTACTCTTTGCACCTATACATAATTTTCATTTTAGCATCCATACATTTCTTGCGTTTACAGGGATACATTAATATTTCTTCTTTTTGTGCTCCTTTTATTTACCTTCATATAGATTTCTGAACTTGTTTAATGAAGAACTAAAACTCAGTTAAAAGCTCAACTTAAAAGGAAGGTTTTGAGTTTGCTGTTTAAAATGTTAAAGCTGTGCTGCCCTCAGGTCTTCAGGCCGACTGTTTCAAGTGTTTAAAAGCTGCCTCACTGTGTGGTTCTACTTTTGGTGCTTTGAAAAGTCCTCGACCTGAAGATCATAGGACTCTAACAGGCACTTATGATCACAGCAAATCAGATTTATAAGAAAGTGACCAATAAGAAATTTAAAAACCAATAAGAGAACCTTAAAATCAATAAAAGATAGTGGCAGATAACTCTCGAGGGACTTTAAAACCTGTGTAACGTGGGCTCTCTTTCTGGTCTTAGTTGTTCTGGGAGTGGAGTTCTGGAGCTCCACTGCTGAAGCTGAGACATTTTCTTTTTTGGGAGAAAAGAAAGGATGCACAAGGTACAGTAGGATATTCAATTCTGTGTGTAATAAAAGCATGAAAAAGTGTCTCTGCATTGGCTGGAGGAGAAACAGACTTTGGTGATGTTCTTTAATCCTGTGGTGCAGTGGTTACAACAGTGGACACCTGTTTAAAAGTTATTTACTCCTAAATTAAATGGTTTATATAGTGGAAATTCATATTAACCTGGGTCAGGATATTTTTATTCTTCTTAGGGCCTGAAAAAATATTTTCAATTTTTTTTCCCCCAAACATATATATAGTTTTTAAAAAGTTATAGACAAACATTTGAGGGTGAAAAAGCTTATAAACAATAAAGAGAGTTAAAATGTTTAGAAAAGTTTAAAAAAAAAAAAGATTATTCATGACCTTAAAAAAAAAAAAAAAAAAAAAAGTAATATTTGCACTAAGGTCACACTGTTTTATGTTGAATTCTCACTTACAAATATTTTAAAAAATGGAAAACTATTTTTTATGCCTTGAGACAAATAAAAGGGAAAAATCCTGACACTGACTTCCATAATTCATGCATCAGAGACTTAAGTGATAAGAAGCTCTTTACCAGATTTTTAACCTTTGGCTCAAAACTTAGAACTAGATCAAACATTACCACAAGATTTTTGACCAGTTGACCCAGGTTCAGAGTCAGTGCTTGAAGTTTTGTGCTCAGTTTTTGTCTCTAAGCTCTATTACTAATAATTAAAGCCTGTGTTTTGTCCTGGTTGGGCTGTAAAAAAAGTGCTCTGATACCCCTGACTGGTATCTAAAATACAGTTTAAAAGGTGTCGGTTTGTTCTGTAATATGAACAAGTTACGCTTGGCCAGTTAGTGTCAAAGTGTCAAAAAATAGACTCATTTATTATGTGTCGCCAGTCGAGTGACTGAGCTAACAGGCTAATTGAAGTGAAAATGAAGCTGCCATAATAATAGCTCCATAGTTACTGAAGCACAGAGTGAGCAAAGAAGGATGTGGCAGGGCTCTCTGTGCCCGGGAGTCTGAGTTAGGACATGAAAAGTATCGCCTGAACTGGAGCAGAGGTGACGTGGAGACCAACAGAGAGACGACTGAGAGACTGCTGTTATCAAAACACTTTTAACCCAAAAAATAATAAAGCATGTGTTTGCAAATCAGATGGCTCTGAGGTAGGTTCATGTTTGGCATCCACTGTCTAGAAGTGATGTCCATCTTTGTAAACTTCCCTCTCCATCCATCCCATAATATTCTCAATGTGATTTAGATCAGGGGAACATGCAGGATGCTCCAAAAGAGAGAGATTATTTTTCTAGAAGACTAAGTCATTTGTCCTGTTGAAAAGCCCAGTCATTAGCACATAGACAAGGGCCCTGTAATAGCTCCACATAGCCAGCCACTGATTAACACCCCCACAACCATCATCACCATTAGCTCCATTGGTCCACTGAAGGTAAAAGCAGATCATGATGCAGATCATATAGATGCACCAAGCAGCAACCTCCAGTCTGAAAAAATGAGACAACACGGAAGTGCTAAAAAGCAGCTGTTCCTCCAGTGACCACTTGAGGCTGGCTCCAGAAGCACCGGATTTCCCAATCGCTGTGAGTTTGGGCACTCGTCACTTGTCCCATTTCCAATATGGCCGCGCCCGCCGTCTAGCCTCAAAACGGAGCTGCAGTAACAGACGGGTGACATCACGGAGACTACGTCCATGTTTTATACAGTCTATGGCATGAACACTTTTGGCAAAAGTTGTGCCGCACTGTGTCCTCTATGATTGTTTGTTCAACTCTGTGGTGGTTGAGAAGAGGGAGATTTTGCTGCTAAAGGGATAGCAGGGTCACCAGCTTCATCAACACATACGCGACATAGTACGCCGCCATTGTTGTTGTTGTTGTTGTTGCCATAGTGCCGCTTGTGGCGCATGCGTATTAATGACGATGTGAAAATATGACGTCAGCGTATCTGAAAAGTTGCAGAGAGCCAGTTTACACGGAGCCGCGTATACGACGTTTCTAAATCTTCCCACTTTGGAACCTGGTTTCAGAAATGATCGTTTACAGACCCACAAAACGCCGTCTTCGTATGGATGACACGCAGATTCGGTAAAACACTTATGCATTTTGACCTTGTTTTGTCTTCCTGTGGATGGGGCCTCATTCTACAGAAATTAAAACAGCAGATGGGTACTTAGTGGTTTTGGCTGAATTCTTAGCTGTTTGCTAAATAAACTGTGTCTTAAAAAGATGATTTTTTGTGCTATTCTTTAATCAAGAAACTTGAGGTAGAGCTAAATCTTAAAACAAGTTTTAATGTTATGAAATTACATGTGAGACAATCAAAGCAACTTGTTTTAACAGTTATTCCCTCATTTTGGGATTCTCAGACTAATTAAGACAAAATTGAAACATTCACACTTTTTGTTTTAGATCTAACATCATTTTAAATGTTAAAGATAAGTTTAAAGAAAGCATGAAAGCAAGATATTTTATTTAGCATGTCTTAAAGTTAGATTTTAAATGTTGGCAAGTGCAAGATTATTTGCAGTGTGATGTTGTGTTGTGAGAGTCCTTGTTTATGCAGCTCAACAATCCGACCACGTTTAGAGAGAGAAAGATTTTTAACCTTTACTATCAGGAGGTCATGACAGTGTGAACAGTCTGTGGTCTCAAACCTTTGATCAGGTGTGTATGTCCTGACTTTTTCTTCTCTAATGGGAGGAATTCTGCACACCTCTTAAAGTGAATCCTACTTCAGTTATCTCCTGGTTTTATTCCAGCTCCACTCTCAGGTTTTTTTTTTTTTTACTTTATATCAAGATGCCTCCACAGCAGCAGAAAAACACACCTGTCTGACTCTCTCTTCATGTTGTGTTCACTCACTATCAGCTTTCAACCTGCTTCACCACAGGATCTTAGGTTTGTCGTTGTGAGCAGGCGCGCTGACAAAAGCTCACGGCTCAAAGTTTCACCACACCTACGCAGTCTTACAAAAGCTTCTACTAAACTTAAGACAGAAGTGAAATGCATAATTGTAGGTCTTGAGTTGAATCTATTGTTACCAGTCTATTGTTAGACTGCTTGAATGACCACAAAGGGTTCAATGTTTGCAATCCAATCCAGCTGCTCAGATTCTGATTTTATCCCTTATTTAACAGAAGTCACTATTACTGCTCTGACTTTCTTACTTTATTTTGTAGAAGGGAAAGTGTAAAGACCAAATTTCCCCTGGAAAACATAAAGCATATTTGTTTCTAATGGGGTTATCTGTTTGTGTTGTATTCTACACTGCAAAAAATGACATCTAAACAAGTGGTTACGTCTTATTTTAGGGAAAAATTGTCGTTTTAGACTTAATATGAGCCATATTTTCCACACCAGTCCAGAAAAAAATGTTATTTCAAGGAATTCAAAGACAAAATAACGTCTGAATTGCTCACACCTAGGGGAAAAAAATCTGCCAATGGGGTAAAAAAAAAATTTCTTGTATCAAGACATTTTTCTAATTTCAAGTAAACTTGATGAACACATTTTTTTACCCCAATGTTAGATTTTTTTTTTTTTTTAATATTTTTAAAGCAATGCAGATATTTTTGTGCTACAATATCTTGAAATAAGACATTATTCTGGATTGGAAAGGTGAATGTGGCTCGTATTAAGTCATTTCCTACCACAAAAAAGACAATAGTTTAGATTTTATTTTTCTGCTGTGTGGGTTGTATTTTCCTGCCTGTGCTTTCAGGATTGGATGAAATATTTAAGATGAGGAGGTTACAATGGTTTGATGTCTTTCCCTGAAGTGTTTAGAGGAGGAATTCCTCCTGATGAACTATTAATCTGTCATTATGACAACTCTATAAGAGGCTTTTTGTCGTGAACATCATAAACCATTTCTTTACACTGCAAAAACTCAATATCTTACCAAGTATATTCTTCAAATTTCTCGTCAAAATATCTCATCCAATTAATATAAGATGGTTATTGAAGGGTACATTTTCAGTAAGACAATTGAACTTGTTTCCAGATAGATTTTTTTGAGTGAACCAGTCTTAAAAACATCTTAATTTTAGTCATTTCTCTTGACTTTGTTCGAAAATAATAGCTAGTGTACCAAAAGTTTGACGACTCAACAAACAAATTTTATTTAGTAGAACAAGGTTCTTTATCTGAGTCGAATCTAATTCTTTGTTTCGACTTAAATTTAGCCGTCGAGTAGTAGGGAAATAAAACTCTGTGTTTTCAAGAGTTATGTTCCTTTGCACCTATTTTACTCAAAAGGTGCTATTTTAAAGCCATTCATCTAGTAAAGCTTAAACCTTATTTCTTATTTTGAGAAATCTTAAAAAGAGAATTTTCACTTGTTCTACTGGCCCTTTTTTTTAACTACAAGCAAAAATATTGTTTAACTTATTGTTAGTGGGGTTTTTTTCAGTGTATCATCATTTCAGTATTATCGTACTACACTATAAAAAAAAAATTAAAAAACTGTCAGCTACAGTTGCCAAACTAAGACTGCAAAGTTAAAGTAAAATACCCTAATTTAAATGAAGTGCAAACACATTACATTTACAGATCATTTCATTAAGGGTTCTGCAGAAAAACATCATTATTTTACAAACTTTCCATAAAATATTATGATCAATCACCTTTAATAAAGTGAAAATTCATATAATTCCTTACCAAACCTTGTAACCATGAGTGAGGAGGGCACACAGTGGACATGAGACCCTGCTGTACATGATTGTATCACGCAAGTGAAACAGTAAGTTTTCCATTAAAAAAGTCAAATAATCTGAAGATGTCATTATTGGCACAATACTTAAAAAAAACATTCAGGTTGTTAATTTACAGATATTGTCTGTAATTTTAGAGTTTTGTATACTATTTTTTTAAAAACAGGAAAAACTACTGTAAAAATGTTGGGCTATTAAGCATAAAATAATGTTTTTTTTCCTTTTTTTCACAGTGTAGCATTTAGGAATGAAATAATATTTTCAATATATTGAGAAGATACAACTCAATTTCACATATTTATAAAAAAAAAATGCACTGGTTCTGAGTGAGAATACACTTTATTTAAGGTATTTCTGGGGTCATTGAAGTTAGATGTTTTTACTTTTTGTGGTAAGTCTCGTCAAGCCAAACTTTCTTGTTCTGCTAGCAGATAATTTTGCTTGATTAATTTTTGTTTATTTTTTTTCCTGTGTTTGAAGTATGGCGTGAAAACTTGAGATGGGATTCAGTAGTTTTTTTTGGCTCTTCCCAGTCTGCCAGCCTTAGCAGTAACTCCCTCAAACATAAAAAATCCAGCCACTCTCTCCTCTCTCTCTTTAACCGTCCCTTGTACTAAGATTTACAGTTGTTCCTCAGGGATGCATCTGCCCTTTAAAACACTGTCACACGGCTCGCCTTGTGCCCTCAAGCCTCCAGGATCCAGCCTCCGATACACCAAAGCAAGATGCGGGAGAAGGTGTGAGGTGTCAGCAGCCAAGCAGTAGCCTCCGAGGTGTCAAGTATGAAATAACGCTTTGATCACACCCCGGCCTGCGAGAGACGACCTCGCTCTGACCCCCCCGAGTGTCCAGCCAGGGCTGTGCCGCAGCTGTCACCCTCCTCATTTCCCTACAGAGACGTCACCTCCTCTGTTAATAAAATTAAAGGGGCCTCCGCGCACTCGCAGCCCTCTCCAGCCCTCTCCAGCCTCCTTGACCTTAGCGTTTGATCGGTTCCAAAGTGCTGCAGTTTCAGAAAGCTCTCCTGGGGAGAAGCTCTCCAGAAAAGATGACGCCGCGGTGCTTAGTCTTGTATAAACACTCTGAGAGGAGGCTGTGATCTGGGAAGTGGCAGACCCACCGCCATGGCTGCCACGCTGAGGTAGTGTTCCACCAGGTTCCCCCAGGCGTCCACTCTCTTCTGAAACATGGAAATGTTGAAAAATGTCCTCTGGGTATCAGAAAGCATCTTTTTTCACTCCGCTCTCACGGCGTAGGACTATGAACGCCTTATTTGCCTTTCAAATTGAATTATGTCTAAATGACTCAATTCTGGCGGCTCGGTGTGACAGACTGTGTACAGTATAATTATGCAGAATGTCTTGTCTAATTTGGCAGTTGTTCCTACAACAAGAACAGCATTTTGCTCCACTTAAATCCAGCAGAGAACAGTACAAATTGAATCACTGACACTGCCCGACAGTGAGAGAACAAACCGTGTATGTTCAGTGTTCACAGCTCAACATGAGAGTTAGTCAGAGGAGAGTTTCTGAGCAGTTTGGACCAGTGTCTCTTAAGTCATGTTTGCGAAATGTGGAGGAAATTATGTTGCTGTGTAGTGAATGTGTGTGAATCAAACATGGCCTACAGTCCATTTTCATGCAGCCTCATCTTATGTCACTTAAGTTAATCATGTTCTAAATAATGGGGACATTTACCATTTCTGTCAGGTGCTTGAAGAAATTCTCCGTATGTCTCAAAAAAAAAAAAATCAATTGTGCATAGTCTACTTAAATAACACTGAAGCTCTAAACAATCCTGCAGAAACTCAAGAACTATAACAGCTGACGTGTTCGAAGACAATACATTCATCATGATGCAAAAATGTGCTCCATGAATGTTGAGAGTTCAAAAAACACAAGGGAAACTGGACTAAATTAAAGTTGTGAAATTGTGAAGGAACAACAAAAGTTGATGCATAAAAATGGATCAAAATGCAGATTCAGAAATACTTGGGGCTCAATTTTTCTTTTCTATGTAGGTCTCTAAAATAGTTTTATGGAGGCCCATTTTCTGAGTAAAAAAAAAAAAAAAATTTCAATTAAGATTTTCAATATAACCAAGTCAGAATTTTGAGATAATGAAGTCAAAATTATGAACAAGTCCAAATTCAAGATAAAAAGGCAAAATTAAGAGATTAAAAAAAAAAAAAAATTAAGATTTCGAGATTCAAGGCTGGAATTTTGACTTTTTATAAATTTGACTTTTTATCTCAACATTATGACCTTATATTGGCAAAATGAAAGCAAAATATCTAAATCATAATAATAATAATGAAAAAAAAAATAGAAATTTTTAACTTGGGGAAATGGGCTTTTATACAATCATGGTTAAGTCTTGATTCTGATCCTGCCATCCCAAAAAATAATGAATTATTATTATTGCTATTATTATTATTATTATTATTATTATTATTATTATTATTATTATTATTATTATCTTATTTTATTTTGATTTTATCTATTTATTTTTATTTTTATTTTTAAAAAGTGGGTTTTATCTCAGAGGTCTCTAATGATGACACAATCATGTTTGATAAAATTCAGAGACCGATTTTTTCAGAAATCACTCAAAATGAATGGAGAACTAGAGCCCTCATATTATACTTTCACTGTTAATAAACATCTAAGTCAGGGCTGCTGACCCTCGGTCGTTTTCGCAGGATCAAATTCGGCCTTTTATGAAAAAGGTTTGGATACCACTGGTTGACATGATAAATCAGCTGGTTGCAAACATTGAATCTTCTTCCTGGACAATAAGTAACACAAACAGTGTTTTTCCTCCAAATTTCTGTTCAATAATATTTCAAGTATTGATGCACATCTGCTCAACACTTTAAGGAATAATTCAGGTATAGTTTCCTGATAAGACATCATCAGCTGTTTAGATTTAGTTTTGATGCAATATCAGCACATATAAAACTGTCATTTATCACGTTACCACTGTCATTGTTTCTTTTGTAGTATGTCATTTTAGAAAAGGCTTAATCTAAAACGTAAGACGTAATCTAAACATTGAACACTGGTCAGCAAGAATAAGTATGAGATAAACTGACCATTTATTATTCAGCAATGGTGACAAATTTAGTCGACATAGTTCTTCCTGAAATACTGTATTCAAACGACTGAAACATAATTGTGTTGATCACTTGTTTTAATCATGCGGATTCTCATTTTGTTCCTTCCCTGCAGAAAATAGTTATAATAATAATAATAATAATATCTGTGATTATAATACTGATTGTACAAATTCAACACAAAAGCAATAACAGCACGTTCCCTTTCTTTCTTTTGTTGCGGAGTAAAACAATGATTTAGTGTTATCAGTGTGATTAGAAACTTTGTATGTAGGAAGTTGTGTGTCACTGTTGACTGGATGAGGGGGGAACAGTTGGTCCCATAGACTGTATAATGAGTGGACGTAACGAGTTTCAGCTCAAACTGAAGCCTCCAGCAGATGCCCCGCCCCCTGGTGTCTGGCTGCAGTATAGGTCATAAGCCCCGCCTCCCCATGTATTCCAGATATGAGCCGGAAAACTTTAAAAAATCACGATACCTGGTAGAAACGTTTCTCTCATCCTTACGCTAAGGTAGTATGACGATGTCATTTGGCTGCATGGTGTTCAGGTGTTTTTTTTCCAAGAACTTAGTTTCTCATTAGTTATTGGACGCTGAAAACCGTGTTATAAGTTTGGTTTTACCATAGCTGACAGCTGCCGTTCGTGAGTAGTTTTTATCAGGGACATAAGAAACTTCGGAACAGAGAGCCAAAAGGAGACGAAACCTTCAAAAGAGGAAATAAATATTTTTATTTCTCTTTTTTACTTGGCTCCACTGGAAATTCTCTACTGCGCAGACTCTGGCTGCACAATGGCGGCTAGAGAAACAGTTTTTTTTGGCTTCAAAATCATAGAACGTTGACAGGTGGAGCCACGCTGTCCAATCTACATACAGTCAATGGTTGGTCCCAACACTTGCAAGAAACTCTCAGGGGCCAAAAGTCAGATCCTGAAAGCAACTTTGTTTTCAAGAACAAACACCATCATGTGACTGACCTGTTGATTATGACTTTTACAATAAAGAGGATACAAAGAATACTCTTAAAAAACCAGCATGAATAAAGAAAGTATTCAAATGAAAAGGAAAATGTTCACCAGGCAAATATAACAAACAAACAAAATATTACAAATTGGAAATGAAATAACAATTAAAAAAAGAAAGTTTGCAAAAATTTGCATTCATGTCCCCTCCCTTAAAGAGGGAGTATTATACCCTACCATTTCTTAAACATGGATGTGAAGTAACAGTGTGGGATGTTCAGACACAACTTGTGCAGATTTCCAAACCTCTACATATTCACATCAATATCACCTGATCAAAGTGGTCTGTTCTAAAAATAGCACCCAATTTTCAAAAGACTTGCTGAAATGATGATGTCATCACATAAAAATCTCCTAACTGGTTCTACTAACCCCAATCCCTAACAGACCTCCAGAGGGCTGGCCAATCAGAGGGAGTGGGGTTCGTGGAGCAGGAAGCCTTAAAGCATCAGACGCTTAATGAAGTGTTTCAGACAGAGGCGGGAATAAGAGTTTTCTAAAACAACAGTGTGAGAAAAAAAAAGATTTTTTTTTTAGCTGCAAACCATCTAAAGCTACAACTGGGGCACCAGAGGGACGGAATAAAGAAAAAAAAGCATGAAAAAAAGCAACATACCCCCTCTTTAAGTGAGTCAGTGATAGAGACTATAAAGAGTAACGCAGAAATGTATGTGTGTGAAATCTCATTTACACTTCACATATCATAATTATATAAACATAACATGATGTGGATGCGAGCAAACGTATAGTATGTGGACAAATATTTAGAAACCCTGAGCTTCCTGTTGATGACAGAGCGGATGTTTTATTTCTTATTTGACATTGATTTAAAGAGGATTTGTGCAGCGGTCCAGTGAACGACCATCAAGGTCGACCAGAGAACAAACTCATCATCACGTTCTGAAAGGTGGTAAGAGTTGATAATCACCTGACAGAAAAACGCTCCTTTCAACAACC